>AWUE01020054.1:0-10203 GCA_001974825.2 Corchorus olitorius | reverse complement strand
TTACAAAAAATCATAAAAAGAATTAAATCAAAATACTTTTTAAATATATATCAAAATATGATACTGAAATGGAGGTTTTCTAAGTCTTGCCAACTTCTGGGAGACTATATAAAAATTTGAAAGTAATAAATTAAATAATTGAATTGTAATCAAAGTAATAAATAAGAATGATTCAAGGGATGTACAAGTGGTAGTTCCTTGGAGTTTTGTAATCAATCATTTAATCAATGTCAAATAATTTAAGAAGTATATCAAAATAAGGGTAATAATTTAAATTCCGACGACGGAGCCTCTTTGAGAAATTTAAAATTTCTTGAATACTCATGAGGATAATTGTCTCAAATTTTTTGTCAAAATGTGAGGAAATGGAAGACAATATTAATTGAAGAGGTAAAATGGACAATCATGAATTTAAAGGATTTAAAGTAATAACTAAGGCTAAAAGGTTAATGTTTAGTTAAATGATACTGTCTTTTTGACAGGCGTTGTAGGGGTGCTAATACCTTCCCTACACGTAATCGAACTCCCGAATCCAAAATTTGGTAACAAAGACCAATGTTTAATCATTATTAATGAACTTAATTCAATATTAAGACACATTAAAATGGTTAATCAAATTAAGTGGCCAATCACACCTAAATAAAAAAGATTGGTGGCGACTCCTTTCAAATGCATCTAGCGCTCAAGTCTCGCGATTTGCACGTTATGACAAGAGAGTTGACCCTTTTGTTTTTTTTTTTTCTTTTTCTTGACTTGAGAATAGTATATGGTTTTGGAGCATACGGTTTTGAAGATTTAATCTTGATTTTCCTTTGATTTTAGTCCAATTTAAATTTTGATTAGTTTACGAAAAAAATCGTTGATTGTAGGGGAATTAATGTGAGTGATTCTTTGATTGATATCAAGGCCATTAAGACGATTATTCTGCTTACCATAATTTGATGAACTCTTGGGCTATATAAAGCTTTCATCTCTTAAGAGTAGAGGACATGAAAAAACCCTAGTAAATGCGATCTCAAATTGCCGTCGAGAAATTGGTGGCTACCCTAACTCTGCCGCAATAAAATTTTGAGAGAGTTGGTTTCTTTTTTATCGGACTGGTAGGATCTGTTTGCTACATATTCTTAAATACCAAAAAGCACAAAGCAAATTGGTCAATTGTAAAGGAACGTGGTCGGTGATTTTGAGGCGAGGCAATTTGAAACTATTGGGGAAACACTGAAGGGAAGCAAGGCTACAAAAGAAAGGAGATTTAAAGCTGCTATTTTGATGTCCATTGAACGAAGTGCTTGAACCATCGTCACGTGAATTTCTTGATCCATTTGAAACTTTATTCATTCAATCACTTTGGATATATTTGCTCTCTTTTCCTTTTAAATTTCATGTTTGTTCTATTGGGTTCCATTTAGATTATTTATTTATTTAGTTTTTTTTACTAATTATGTAGATTTATAAATGTTATATTTAAAGTAATAGGAACAATTTCATTTAAATTTTTAAAGGTAAACACGTGTTTAAAAAAAGACATGGTAATATTGTGAATAATAATCATGATAATAATATAGTAATAATAATAATGAATAATTTTGACATTCTCTTATTTATTTATGCATGGTAGATGTGGGGAATTTGGAGATTCTTGCATAGTCAGGGTTTCATGAAATTATAAACAAAAATTAATAAATAATAATAATAATAGATTTTTTAAAATTAGAATCTGTCCGTTTGTGGGGATTTAGAAAATTTAAAAAAAATATATATAAAAATAATAAAAAATGAAATATAAAATGATAAAATAAATATCTACATTAAAAAAGATAATTGACAAGGGGAGTTTATAAAACTAAATTCAAAAAAATACTATAAAATAATTAGATACACAATTAAATTCTAGATTTTGTCAATTTGTGGGAAATCTAAGAAACCATATAATAAACTAAAATAATTTTCAACGTAATAAAATAAAATACTAAAAGAAATGTTTTCTAAGTCTTGCCAACTTGTGGGAGACTAAATTTAAAAATTATACCTACTATTAATTTTATGAGCAATGCCCTCATTGAATGCCACATGGCGTTTTGTTTCTTTTACTTGTGTTAATTGTTAGTCTCCTCAAAGTTTGTTTATCATCTTTGTATTCATTAAATAGTGAATTTTATTATTAAATTATAAAATAATAATTCTATTATATTATTATTAATTGTGTTGTTTATTCAATTGAACCTATTAAATAAGCACACATACCAAATAATACAAAATGCAATGAATTATTGGATTTAAAGAAAAATACAAGCACCAAAATGACTATAAATAGACAATAGTTTTCAAAACAAAATTCACAAGACCAAAAGGAAAAAAAGTGAAAAAGAAAGGAATGATGGTGGCTAATATACACATTACCTGTCATTAAAAAAAACTTTCGTATATAATTTCTTTTAAAAAAATATATAATTACTTTTTTAAGCAAATTTTCTTAGAATAACATCGAGATTCGATTTCTTAAAATAGTTTTCTTAGCAAAACTTATCAAATAGACCATCTGCACGCGAAGCGCGGGCTGTAGAACTAGTAATAATTAATAGTAATAAATTGAATAATTGAATTGATAAAGGGTAATGAAAAAAAAAAAGGTATAAATAAGAATGATCTAAGGGATGTACAAGTGGTAGTTCTTTGGATACTTGTAATAAATCTTTCAATCAATGTAAAATATATATTAAAATAAGGGTAATTATTTAAAATCCGACGATGGAGGCTCTTCGTGAAATTAAAAAGTTCTGGAATACTCTTGAGGGTAATTGTCTAAAATTTTTGTCAAAATTTGAGAAAATTGAAGATAATTTAATTAAAAGGGTAAAATCAACAATCATAAATTTAAAAGATTAAAAAGTAATGATTAAGACTAAAAGGTTAATGTTTAATTAAAATGGTACTATCTTTTTGACATGCGTTGTAGGGGTGCTAATACCTTCCCTATACGTAATCGAACTCCCGAATCCAAAATTTGGTAACAAAGACCAACGATTAATCATAATTAATGAGCTTAATTCAACGTTAAGAATACAATAAAATTGGTTAATCAAATTAGGTGGCCAATAACACCTAAATAAAAAAGATTGGTGGCGACTCCTTTCCAATGCGTCTAGCGCTCAGATCTCGTGATTTGTACGTTATGACAATTTGGCGACTCCACTTGGGACTCGAGAGTCAAGCCATGAGCACTTAAACATTAACCTTAGCCTTAATAAAATTACTTAAAATCCTTAAAATTTATTTTGTTTGTTTTGCATTCATGTTGCATTTGCAAAAGTGTTGTCGTCCTTGATAGAGGAAGTGGAGTACCTATACTCTCGTGAGGTTTTACCTCCGCAATGGTTAGGGAAACGCTACCACTCAAATTGAACCCTTTTCGTTTGTAGCCTGTGGTGGATGAGAAATTGGGGTACCTTGTAAAAGGAACAATTTGAGAACCTTTAGGATAAACAAAACCATGCATATTGAAAAACCAAACCAGCCTTAGGTAGAGCGATACCTGATGGTGGTACCTTTATTAGGAACATGTAATTATAGTTTCGTTGTTGTTGTGGTATTTTATTATGAACTAACTTTATCTGTTTTCTCTCATTTTATTTTCATGTATTTGCATCATGTAATACATAAGTGATAATTGCTACATCATAATATATCCCTTGTCATGCATTGATAATGGCAAAGTGTGCGTATATCAAACATTAAATGAAGGTTTTTGAGATTAATGTCATTAAGTGAATTAATCTTAGAAATTTGATTCCATTACCATACATTTACTTTCAATGATATATTTTCACAAAGGAAAGAGATGATAATGACAAAGTGTGTAATTGTCAAGTTTTGGAATTTTTAAAATTGCTTAAAATAAATGTCATTGAGTTAATTTTAAGAAATTTTCTTCCATGATCACACATTCACTTTCAATGCATACATGTTGCATAAACATACATTTAGTGATACATTCATTCATGAGCATAATTATTAGTCATAAATGAGAGATTTGATAATGACAAAGTGTGTAGTTGTATATCTCGAATTTTTTAAATTTTCGTAAAATTAATGTCAGTAAGTGAGTTAATTTTAAGAATTTTTATGCATAATTACAAAATATCCTGATACCCAATTTATGGTGCTTATATATAAAAGGGTTCAAGAATAGCTTTAATCGCCAATGTAATACCGTAAAAGAAAAAAAATTAGGACATGGATAAAGATTTAAATTGAAGAAATGGAGAATGGGGGGTCATAATCTCTAAAATTTTAGAAGGGGCTAATCGAAAGAAATTAAACTATTGTGGTTTGCATGTTGAACAAAAAGTGAGGGGACATGAAATCTATTAGAAGCAATTTGATTGGGCATTAAAGAAAAAAAAAACCTTGTTATCTAAATGTTTCCCACCCACCGTTGGGTGCTGCTCTCAACAACCACTAAAGCTTTTCATTTCCAATTTTCCTCTCCTTCTCTTTCTTCTTTCCTAACACTCTTTAGAGAATAACTATCTCCATGGAAACTTGACTCCCTAACAGCTCAATCTCTCAATAAAAAGGTCATGCAACTATAGAAAGTGGAAGATCTCAACTAAAGAAGTACTTCCCCCCACATCAATTTGGGTACTTTAGGCCACTAGCAAAGAGATGGGTAAGAGGATGACTTGGAAAATTTTAGTTGCATATATATTGTAGTGTAACCAAGAATTTCTAAGTCTTGGATGTTGATTGTTATAGGGGGCATTCGGCATTGTGAGGAGGATCACCTATTAGCTTAGATTCTTTTGCCATTTGCCAAAGAGGAGCTTGGTAAGTAATGGATTAAAGTACTATATAGATTGTTATGGTTACATCTAGTAGGGAAAATGATAAGGTTAAGACTGTTGTTGAGAGATTGTGATCATGGTTTGAATGTATTGGTATGTTCCTACTGTATTTTGTTTGAGTGCTAAGAAATATGGATTTGATTACTTAAAATAAGTTAAAGCTAGCAAATTCTGAAGTTGAGGATATCTGCAGGTTCGGTTTTCTTAACTTTTGAGGTAGTAAATGATGTGAAAAAATTATGAAAATTTCCAGTCTTGTAGAAAATTGAATTTGGAACAACATTTGTGAAATAACGTTTTGGCTAATTTTGCTTGGATTGGGAGTTATGAGATTCGGAAGTTAATGTCACTGAAATGAGGTCCAAAACTGGAAAACTGACTTTGAAGTTAAATTTGATATGGCTATGGTGAGAATTTGACAGGGGTTCTCTGGAATCATTATTAGTTCAAGAAGTTAGCTTTCTTTTAGCTTTGGAATCATCTGATTTGGTTGAATATTGATTAAGTTATGCTCATTTTCCCCAAGCATCGCAAATCTGTAAATGACAGGACAATATTGTATCAATTTCATTTTTGCAGACGATTTCGAGGGGCATAACTCTATCTCTATAAATCTAAAATAATTCATTCTTGTGCCAAAATTATAGGTTTTTGAGTCCTCTACAACTTTGTAGAAGAAACCGAGTTGTTATTTTAAGTCTAAAATAGAGAAAAGTGGTCGTTTCTATAGCTGCATAATTTTACCCCAAAAACAGAACACTTTAGGAAATACTTGGAATCAACCTAAACTTTGAATATGTTATGGGCCGAATTTGAGGATGGTTCTTTGGAGTAAATTTTAGTCTAATGAACTATCTTTCAAATGCATGTGGTTTCATATGATTTGGTATAGAATCAAGTAAGATGTGACTATTTTTGTGAAGTGTCGCCACGTAAAATTTGTTCTGTAAAATAGAGTTTGTCTAGAAAGTTGATATATTTGTTCTAATTATCTCGTACTCCCAAATGATTAGGATTCGAATCGAAAGGGGCATAACTACGCCAGTACGTCCGCAAGGAAGTTAGCGGGAGCATACGAACCTCCCGAACTGTGAGTGCTTTGTAGCTTGCTTCATTTCATTAAGAAAAACGTTTTGGAAAATGCTCTCATGTGTTTATAAATATTGTTTTAAGAACATGATTTTACAAGGTTTTTCTTATATGGTTTTAAGTGCATGGTGAAATCTCATGATGGCCTGTTGCATGATTTGATATGTTCTGATATTTGTTACTTGTAAATGTCATTGATTTGATCCGGGAAATGTGAGGCAATGTTATTGATACATGATTATGCTTTGATATGATATGTGATGGATTATTTCCTTGTCTTGACAATGTATTTATGGTTGTGAGCCAATGTATTTATGGTTGTGATGATTCTCTTTGGCACGAGCCTAGGGCTCTAAGTGTTGCAACAACTCTTCTTTGATTAAGTAGTCCACGGACCGTCTTTTGAGGGGCGTGGATGAGTGTGGCCTTATGTGGCAGGCGCGGAGATAGGCCACTAAGGAAATTGGTGGGTGTAGCTATGGAGTGCCAAGTAGCAAAATCCACGCCAACGTCAAGGACTGGACCTGAAATCAGTGAAAATTTTCTTATGACATTTGCTATGCAGTTTTATATGATTTTATGATTTGCTAATCAACGAATTTATCAAACAAATGATTTCAAAAATATTATGTATTGTTTATAAATTAGTCCTTGACGGTTCTGGTGATCGACCCTGGCGCAAGGCGATACCAAAGATGTTTTCTTGGCATTGGTCCAAATACTTGCTGCTTTGATTTAAGTAAAAAAATGAGGCTCAACTTATTTTGGTATATACATATATTTTTATACGGTAAAGGAATCTATGATTTTTATTGCGTATTTCTAAATTGACAGGCCATAATTGATTTGCTTTAAATAATTGTTTATTTTACGTACTTACTCGTGTCTATTTTATGACTGTTGGTTTTTTTTTATATATATATTGGGGCTACTGTTTTGAATGGATGTTTTAATGTTGTCTTTGATATGTATACGATATTAACGTACAAAGTATGATTTTTGATGTATATGACTATATTTTGAAATGCTTTGGTAAATGAGATCGGTTTCATATGTATTGAATTAATAAAGGTGATGACCTTAGATTTGATTTGTTATTAAAAAGCCCAAATATAATTGTGCATCTGATTTATATTGTGTGTTTTAGATTGGCCATGCACTTCACTCTTAATGCGATGTTAGTTAGCTCTCTGCACTCACTGAGTATTCCTTGGAATACTCCCCCGTTTAAATTCTTGTTGTGTTTTCAGGGACCTCTGTTTGCGTTGGACTCGACATTTCTGCAAACTTCATGGTAGACGTCTTGTCTCCATGATGATGTTGTCTCACTGGATCCACTGGTGTCATTTTAAGTCTTCCGCTGTATCTAATAGTTTTGTATAAAAGCTTAATGTGTCTTTCTCTAAGTAATAGTTGAATTCCTTTGTTCTTTGGTTCGCTTCGCGAGGCCTTTCGGTGCACCTAAGATGGTGGCACGTTATTCGAGGATTCGCGGCGGCTGTCTTGTGGTCGATTCCGGGTCGGGGCGTGACACAAATTAAATGCAATTCACATGTTGAAATAAATGTGGATGAGTGGTTAATTAACCCCTAGTTTGGACACTATAAATAGGAGTTTTTCTTATATCCAAATGGTTGGCAAATTTATCAAATCCAAGAAGTCAAGAAAATTTCATAATTTTCTAGAATTTTAGAAGTAACCTTTAGGAGTAGATTACCTTACAAATTAGAAATAGTTCCTTTAACTTATATCTTATTCAATCTCTTGTAATCAAGCATCCGAGATCATTGAATTTCACCCATTTGTAATTTCCTAGTGTTCTTAATAAATTTTTTTATTTTGACACATTTGCAATTTCATATTTAGATTTTGATTCCCCACTCTTGCATAAAAGAAACAAGGGTGAGAACCCTTACATTTTTCACCTCAAACACGGATATTAAGGGGATTCATAAAAAAAAAGCACTATTTCCTATAGTGAGTTTTAAAGTGTGTTTATATTGAGGGACCAGTAAGGGACGGGATGGGATAGGATGGGACGGGAGGTCTTTTTGGTTAATGACTCATGTTTGGATTGGATATTAGATTTGGTCCATGGGTTTTGGAGGACCAATTTTGGTCCTTCTTGATCCTTATATTTCCAATTTCCTTGGTACTCCAAAATGGAGTACTAGCGGAGAGAGAAAATTGGAGAAAAGCTTTTTTCTTTTTTTATCAAAAGTCTAAATTACCCTAATCTAATTTATTAAATTACTCCTATTTTCTTTACAAATGTGGTCCGTCTTTTCCTTTACATAGTGAATCCAAACAAGGAATGTTAGATGGTCTTTTCCTTCCATTCCCTCATTAATTTTATCCAATCCAAACAGGAATTGGTCCTTCCCATCCTTTCCTTCAAGAGTCCTTCCTTTCCTGGCCTTTACTGATCCTCCAAAAAAATTATCCGAACACACTGTTAAAGTGTATCAAGTCTACTATATATAATTAGATTTTTGCTACATAATATGGGATGACTTGTCATGACATATCATGGGGGACAAAATTCGGGTCAATTTTTTCGGGCTGGTTGAAATTTCTCATATAATTATTCCCATGTACCTATATGAAGTGTTCTTAATATATATATATATATAATATAATATAATATAATATAATATAATATCTAATAGTAATATATATAGAAAACCATTAAGAGCGAAATAAAATAGTAATATAGACTTCAATTGAATTTCTTAATGATGAACCCAAATCCTTTACCCACAAAGGAATTATGGAATGCATCTTCATTGATAGAGAACAATTTATAGTAGAAACCACACACTGATTGAATTTGCAAGACCAAAATCTTAATTAGTTTCGATAGAAGAGGAATGCGAGGGCCCCCAAATCCCAATAGATGCGAACAATGTCGAAAAACGAATATGAAAACAGCTTAGCTTGCTAGCATTCCGAGAATTCATAGAGCAACTTTCATATTTATATACATTAATCTAAATATATCATCATATTGTTATGAATATACATGTTATGAATATACATGTATATAATGTGGATGTCTATGAATATAATAATGAATGGATAAGAGTGTTGACTTGGTAGATTCATACACATTTACCTATGTGATTTGTTCATCCCCTTGTATTTATGATGATGTACCTTGTATTTATTGTGATGTATCTATGTGCCTATAAATAGGCCATTTCACTTGTTACAGATATAGAGGAATCAGAACAATTTCTTCCTTTCTCCATATTTCCTTATTCTCTACATTCTCTTGTCCTTTTCATAGTTCAATTCTTGTCTTTTCATACTTCAATTTTCTACTCCCTTGCTTTATTTTATCATTTTACAATACGTTATCAGCACGAAAAGCTCTAAGTGACCAAGATCAAAAGTTTTATCTTACAAGTTTAAGTGGCGATCAAGAAGCTCAAAAAGATCGAGATTGAAAGATTAATTATTCAACTCAAGGTTAGATATTTTTCAA
The DNA here is from genome assembly GCA_001974825.2 of Corchorus olitorius. Classification (NCBI taxonomy): domain Eukaryota; kingdom Viridiplantae; phylum Streptophyta; class Magnoliopsida; order Malvales; family Malvaceae; genus Corchorus; species Corchorus olitorius. Next base: position 783 of record AWUE01020054.1, on the reverse strand, counting down.
AGTTTATTTAACATGCATAATCCCTTCTTCTACCTTTCTTTATCATGCATAATCTCCTCCTTCTACCTTTCTTTATCATTAAAAAAATTATGAGTATCAAAATACATCAAGCATATTAGTGGCACCTGAAGTTGTCACATCAAAAATATAGTATTACTTTGACACCCGAAGTTGTCATAGTATTATTTTGACACCCGAAATTGTCATATTAAGGATGGAAATATTTGTTTAATTGTTGGCAAAGTTTGACACCCGAAGTTGTCATACTATCCACTTTAAACTATATAAATGTTTATGTGACACATGCATATATCTATATGACTTAATCACCGTGTTTTAAGTCGTTTCATGTGCTACATGTTTGATGAACTTCTTAATTGTTATGATAGCATTATTATGTCGAATCTTCAAAACTTGGATTTGTTAAATTATGGGAAAAAATTATATTGGTTTTGTGGATCTTGATGTTATTTTAATAAAAAAAAAAGCTTATCTTGGATTTAGATTATAAAAATCAAATTTGGTGTAAATGTTTCTTAATTTCAATTTACAAGTAATCTAACTCAATAAGTAAACAATATTATGAAAATGATTTTATGAATTGATTTCTTCTTGTGACTTAATAAAACCATGTACTCTTAATAAAAAATCATGAATTATTTATCTTGAGTTTTAAATGTTGAAATCCTTAAATGGTCCTGAAGACACATTTAAGAGAAAAAGTATGAAAACATCCAATTAATACAAGGCCAATACTATAGTGAAAAATCATGAATTTTGTCC
>AWUE01020053.1:0-21519 GCA_001974825.2 Corchorus olitorius | reverse complement strand
AAGACCCTATTTTTATGTCTATTTTACTATGTTTTTAGACCCATTTATGCTTAATTATATGCTATTTTATTAATATTTGTGTTTTTAGTCTTTAAGTGATGTGAAAATGAGAAATTGTTATTTTTAACTATTTTTGTAGCTATTTTGATGACTTTTTACACAGATTTAAGCAAAGCAATTTTGAGCATAGATTTGGAAGATGCGAAGTTCGTGTTTGAAGACCATTTGAAGATAATTTGAAGACTTGAAGACTTTGAAGATTTATTTCAAGTAGGAAGAATTGAAGAATTGGAGTTTTAATTGAAGACAAATCATGGATAAATTCTCAAGCTTTGGTATTTATGGATAATTTATATGGGAAAATACTCAGCCCATATAAAATATTAATTGGAATTAAAATCTCAATTAATGACTCCTAAATCCAAGGAAATACCAAAATCCCGTACATTCCCGATTCTAGTCCTAACAGGATTTGGATTCAGGAGCAGTTTTGGTAGAAAATTCATAACTTTCTGCTCAGACCTCCGTTTGAAGCCCATGAGTACTCGTTGGAAAGCTAACTCCGAGATCTACAACTTTCCTTTGAAGTCTAAGACCCAGTTATGCCGTTTTCAATTTCGAAAATGCCGTTGAAGTTTCTGCACGAATTCAGCAAAATTTCAGGATCCTATTTTAACTTGGATTCTACTCTAGGATGACTTTTAATCCAACTTGGACTCCAAGTTAGACCCTAAAATCGGCCTAGACTCCTTTCCAAGTTAGGATTGGAATTCCTAGGGTTAGTTCCACTATAAATAGCCACCTCCTGTATCACACCTCATACACCTACATACTTTTACACACCAATTAGTTTTAGATCTAGTTTTTTAGGCAAAGGGTGCCGCCACCCTCTCTAGCAATAGGGTGGTGCGGCATACCTAGGTTTTTGTCAAGGAGATTTCGCCCCTCCAAGGTCCTGTAAGTACTCTTATGCCGCTCATGGATTTTCCCGAATCCATGAGTAGCTAAATTCTTAATACTTCTGATCCTTTGGTGAATTCAATCAATTAAATATGGTGAGATTTCTGTTCTTATAATTTGGTATTTTATTCTTGATAGATAGTATGTTAAACTCTGTTATAATTCTACAATCTTGATCCTTATTAATTTATGTGGCCACTAAAGAGGTAATTTGAGAGATTGTTGGCTAGATCAAATAGCGGATTGACGTTCATGTTTGATTGTATGTAGCAAGTTAGCTGCGCTTGACGGCGGGTTAATTGGGTTTGCATGCCAGTGATCGGATTTATCTGGTTGTTGTATGGTTTTATTTATTAAGCATGTGTGAAAGAATTAATAAAACTTAATGCTTTGAATCCTAGCAAATCTTTAAGGCTTTGCGGCTAATCGATGAGTTAGGAGGAAAAAGGGGTAATTTAAGGCTTGACGGCTAATCTTACCTAAATAGCATGTTAGGGTTTTCCCTAGACCAGTTATCATCTTGAATTTAATATTGAATTTATCTTTTAAATCAAGGATCCATAATTAATTTGATTGTTTTCTACCATTGGTGAAGAAGTATATCCTTAATTATTGTTTTCTTTCTTATCTGCTATAGACGTAGATTTAATTTACTTTGCTTTGTTTTCTAGTTTAATTGTTTTTGTTTAATTGCTTTCCGTCAACCTCTGTTTTCTGTATTCTGTTTTGAGAGATTTTAAGGACTAAATCTTCGGATAAAATCTATCACCCTTCTCTGTGGGATCGACCCCTACTTGCCCTATCTACTTAGTTAGGAGTTTGTTGGGATTTTATTTTTATGATTGTTAACGACCGATCAATGATCCATGAACAAATAACCAAGAATGAGAATGGCTTCAAACAAGTGCAAGAAGCCATCTCTGTGATAGAAACAACACTCGGGAGGCAAACACAACAGCAGGTGCCGCCACCCCTGGTCACACTACCTTAGTTACATCCACATCAAGTTGTCATACTCCATCCACACCAAGTGGCCACTCAAGTCTCACCTCTTGTAGAAGAAGTTGTTGACAAGGTGATGGCTAACTTTCGAAAGAATGGTCACTTGTTTACAAAAGGAAAGGCAAAAGGTGTGACCATGGTGCAAAAATCCTTGGATTATCAACTTGCTCAACCATTAACTCCAAGGTCAGTGGCATTGGAACACAAGGCTCCTAAAAGAAAGTTGGAGTTTTCTCCACCTACGACAAAGAAGCAGGTGGCGCCATCCACTCTAAAGGTGACGCCACCCACCTACTCATCTGCTCCATCTTCATCTAGAAGGGTGCAATTAAAACAAACTCCAATTTCTCATGCACAACCAAAGACGGTCCAGTCAACTTCAAAGGTTCAAAGTGGTGTTTGGCGAAGGGTTGAACATCCCAAAATCTTTAGTCAACCTACTCAGCAAAATAAGAAGACTTGGAGAAGGCGAGAACTCCGTAAAAGAGCCAAAGCAAGAAATTTTACTGCTGGCTCTACCACTTTTGATATGGATGATGGTGATTATGAGTCCACTCCAGTCAAAGTAGATTTTGGTATCACTAGTCCATCTAGTGATGAGGCCACTTTTACTAGTAACACCACTCACATTACTGATAACAACATAAGTATGGGAAGTGGTGAAGGAGATAGCACAAGTCAACTGTCTCAAGAAGATGACGAACGCCCGGGGGGCACTGAGGATGGCGCCAAAACCATTGAGGAAGTTGATGTCACCATTGACTATACCAGAGGCGATGACTGCGCTGAAAGTGATAAAGACAATTGATCGGTCGTCCGCAAATCATAAAAATAAAAATCCCAACAATTACTAACTAAAGATAGCTAGGGCAAGTAGGGGTCGATCCCACAGAGAGATAGGTTATTATTCTTTTTCTTAAAACAAACAAATAAAATAAAGAAGATTTTGAGAGTAAAACTAAATCAGATCTAACTAGTAATTAAAATTATCTAAGAAACCAATCAAGAAAATTAAAGAAAACAATTAATTAAAAGCAGACGATAAATTGAGAAAATAGTTAAGAAAACCCTCCAACATAGAATTAATATCCCTCTTGACAACAATAACATGGATCATTGATATCTAAAAATCATGAAAACAATGGATAGTTTGCTTGGAATTTAATCCAAAATTACCTTAATTAGATAAAGCTCTTGATATAGTGTGAATTATCCCTTTTATTCTTTAAACAATTACCTCTTGTTCCAGTGTGATAATTACTCAAGAATAAAGCATTAAGATCTAGTAATTTACAAGCACAATGGGCAATTAAAGATTGGCCAAAGATTCTTAAATCCCTTGGAAGGAAGATCCTTCGCTTCCAATTGCTACCAAACAATTAAATCCGAAGATCCTTCAAGATTTAATTTAGCCAATGCTACTTAATTTATCAAGAAAGTGCTGGCTTCAATCCATCAAAACAAGCAACATAGAATTCATGCAGAGATATTAAGAAATACCCTATTAATTTTCATACAAAAGCACAAAATCTCACCATGATATAAGTCAAGAGATCAATTAAATTCTACATTGGAGAAAAGAAAAGGATTACTCACTCATGAATTGAGTGAGCATCCAAAGAAAAGAAGAAAAACTTATCTATGGATGGGAAGAAGAGGAGGGGGGGGGGGGCGTCCTAGGGCAAACTCCTCCAAATCTTCAACAATTCTTCAAAATAAAATCTATAGATCTGCATCCATCAAAAACCTAGACCTAAGGTGGCTATTTATAGTGGAAATATCCCTAGAAAATCCAATTCTAAGTAGGAAAGGAGTCTAGGACGTTTTTGGGTCTAACTTAGACTCTAAGTTAGATTAAAAGTCTTCATAGAGTAGAATCCAAGTCAAAATAGGATCCTGAAATTTTGATGAATTCGTGCAGGGACTTCGACGTCGTTTTTGGGCTTGAAGATGGCAGAACTGGGTCTTGGACTTCAAAGAAAAGTTGTAGATCTCGGAGTTAGGTTTCCAACGCCTACTCACGGGCCTAAAACGGAGGTCTGAGTAGAAAGTTATGATTTTTCTACCGAGACTGCGCTGAATCCTAATCCTGTTAGGACTAGAATCGTGAATCTACGGGAGTTTGGATATTTCCTTGAATACTAATCTCTACTTCCACGTGCATTGCACGTGATACTCGTGTTTAAATTAAATGAAAATTATAATAATAATTGAAATTTATTATAAGTAAAGCTGTCAAAATCTGATCCGAATCCGATAACTCGTCCAATCCGACATAACCCGATTTGACCAAAAAAAGTAAATGACTCAAACCCGTCCTATTCAGACACGACAAACTCGTATATGCAGTTTGCTAAACTTCACCAGTAGTTAAAATATTCAAGGTTGATCCAATTGACCTAAATCTAGACCCGAAAAATCCAAAACCTGAATGACCCAAGGTCAAAACTCGAATCCGCCTGACCCAAGACCTAGTAGACCTGAACCTAGATGAGCCGAAACCCGAATGATTCGAGAAAATTACCTGACTCAATTGACTTAGAACCAGATTCAAACTACCAATACACACTACAAAAATAGAAAAACAAAGTCAATCACAAAAATTAGATTTTAAATAAATTTTTAACTTAATTTAGTTAAAAAAAATTAAATAGTTAATGATTAGTCAACTTATTTTAACTTTTAAACTTGATAACAATACTTTTATTAGTTTATATAATAATTGAAATGGATCCATAACTACCAAAAAAATCTCCAATATTTTAAAAGTAAAATGGTAAAAATAAAATATTTATTAAAATTATTTAATTTAATCGAATAAATATAGAGTTTTTAGTAGAATAATTGTAAAAGTTTATTTCTAAAAATATTGTAAGAGAATATTTTTAAAAATCCTAATATATCTAAGTTTTTTTAATTAAAATAGTAAAATGATAACAACAAAATAGTTATAAGGATATTAGATTTAATTAAATAAAAATAGAGTTTTTAGTTGAGTAAAACTATAAAAGTATATTTAAAATTTTCTAATACATCTAAGTTTTTTTTAATTAAAATAGTAAAATGGTAAAAATGACATAGTTATAAGAATGTTAGATTTTTTTAATTATACAGCAAGTTTTTATCAAGCAAAAAATTAATTATAAGTCAAATAAAATAATTGCACATTAGGGAAATAATAAAGTTTAATCATAATACATTATTATAAATTATCAAATAGTAAGATGTCAATCATAATAACTTTATAAATTAAAATGGTAAAAATAAAATAATTATAAAATATTGAATTTAATTAAATGAAAATAGAGTTTTTAGTAGAATAAAACTCTATATTTTGAAAAAAATAGTATACAATGGTAAAAATAAAGTAATTATAAAGATATTAAATTAAATTGAATAAAAATAGAGTTTTGAGTAGAATAAAACTATAATAGTTAAGTAATGGCATTTAAGAAATATGTTTGAAAAATAAGGATATAATGGTCGATTCAATTAGGAAAATAAGGGTATAATAGTCGATTCAAAAGTTTTACAAAACTCGTACTTTTATATATAGTATAGATAGGAGTCATTAATTGGGATTTTAATTCCAATTAATGATTTATATGGGCTGAATATTTTCCCATATTAAATATCCAAAATTCCTTAGCTTCCGGCTTTCTTCATGGCTTGTCTTCAATCCTTCGCAATTAAAGCTCCATTCTTCAATGGTCTTCAAATCTTCAAATTGTCTTCAATAAATCTTCAAACATGAACTTCGAGTCTCCAAATCTATACTCAAAATTACTTTGCTCATATATGTGTAAAAAGTCATCAAAATAGCTCGAAAAGTAGTGAAAATTAACAAATTCTCAATTTCATATCTCATAAAGACTCAAAACACAAATATTAACAAAATAACATATATTTAAGCATAAATAGATCCAAAAACATAATAAAAAAGCCATAAAAATAGGGTTGTTTTTGACTCGATCAACAACTGCTCCGAACATAGTGAAGATCAACTTAATGAGGAAGACAAAGTGGTAAATGAGGAAGTTACGCTCGGGGGGCAACATCCTAACGACCCTGAACTTGAAGAAGTTGACGGCTCCATAGAATTCACCAACTCCAAGGAGATTGAAGACTCTCTTGAAATCAAAGAATACAAGGATGACTTGGAGTAGATAACTCTTCAGAGTTTGATGCTCAAAAGGGTGAAAGCCTTCTTGATGAAGACGAAGCTTATCAGGCACACGCCAACCCAACAGTAGGGCAAATGAATCCTAATTCAATGGCCTTGATGCAATTTTTTGTAGAGGCCATGAATAGAATATCTTTGGTGCAAAACCAAAAGCTGCAGCAGCTCATGGAGTCGACTACTCAAATAAAGGAGTCAAACGACTTACTTAAAGAGCAAATGACTCGAGACCAGGAAAACATCCTAGCTAGGATTGAAAGGATGGAAGCAATGCCCGAGGGGCAAAAAGAATGGTGCTAAGGACATTGTCCTCACCAAGTTCATACAAAGCTTAGTGGATAAAGCCGTCCCAATAGCAAATGCGGCCTATATATATATATATATAAATTAATTAGCAAGAGATTGTTAATTTGAAGTACTACAAGTTGGTGAAATTAATTTTACCACCTTAAAATTATTTCATAATTTTTATTTTGGCAAAAATATTAAATTATGGTTGCCAAAATTAATTATGTGAATAATTTAAGAAATTAAAATTAATTTTTGGCCTAAAGCAATTAAATAGGCCGAAAACCCTAGGGACTTAATTGAAACCGCCCAAAAAATAGCAATTTTTGCAAGCAAGGCCGCAGATTCTAGGGTTTTCTTTCCTCATCAAATTAGGTTTTCATGCTCATAAAATCTAACCTATTTACATGAGGAAAACATCTTATCCTAATCAATTTTGGCTAGATTAAAGATCTAGGCCGAATTGAACTCAATTTTTTGGCCAATTAAGGCCGAATAGTGCAAATTAAGGTTTCTAACCCTAATCGATGAACCCTAGCCCTAATCCTATCAAATTAACATGATTTCATGCCATATAATACATGATTATATATGCAGCAAAATGTTGATTGAAAGATATATGGCAAAAGTTTAATCCTATGCCGAAAATGACATAATTTTTGCTAAGGTTTTTTGCCAATTTCTTCACTAAATTAATTTGATTTCTAAATCAAATTAATCCTCTAAATTCCAGCAGCCATAACACCACATAATTATCACCAAAGTCACATCTACACGATCCTTGCCAATGATTTTGGAAGCCTCCAAGAAAAGGGAGTTGCGGCTTAAATTGCTTGGCATGGAGGAGGATTTTGCTTGATGATTGTTGTTGAGATCTTGACTCTTGGAAGCCATTGAAGCTTGAAAACTTCATGAATTTTTCGGCTAAGTATGGTACCAAGGAGAGTTCGACGATGCTAAGGAAAATAAGAGGAGGAATTTCGGCTAAGACCAATTTCCTTATTTACAAGCTCAAATCCTTTCCTTTTAGTTCAAGGACTTAAGCTTGGGGGGGGGGGGGGGCATTGTTTATACCTCAATTTACAATTGAGGGTAAATTGGTCTTCACATGATTTATATCAAGATGAGTGGTCAAGATTTGATTACAAATCCCGAAAATATTATTATTACTTCCATATATGCCGCCTAAAAATGGGTGAGTGGCAGAGAAAGTCAATCGGAAGCAGTTTCCATTGATATTGCTGCCTGCTAGGGAGGCAAACAAGTAAAAAAGGAAAAATTGCTTGTCATCTGCCCATGAGATGAAAAATACCTCATGAAAAATACCCCATACAGAGGAGAGGCCACCCTCTGCCCTGCTGAGAGATATTTTTCTCTTCCTGCAGGAAGGAGGCAGAGAGCTAAAGTTTGTCAGCAAGAGAAACATCTATGCACGTGAGAGAGGCATGAGATTTTCAACCTCACACCTCCTCCATATAGTCGACCAACCATAGTGGAGAAATCGCCTAGCCTTGTTCCCCTCCCCGGGAGGCGAAACTGCAACTTGTATTTTGTTCAATGAAGGACAAAACGGTAAAATTGATCAATTAAAGAGGCTAGAAGCTGCGATTTCAACCAAGGAGCATACCATGATGATCCTTGAGCTATGTAGATCATCTTGGTAAAATTTCACCTCATTCTGACATCGGTGTAAAACCTTATGCCCGGTTTTCAGTTAAGGACGTTTTGGGGAGTGAAACCAAGTTCACCATGAAGGAGAGCTCGAATTCACTTGAAATTTTTTCCATAGTCTTATGGAGATAATCTAAGAGTACTGGTGAAATTTTGGTTAATTCCGAGATCGTTTGCAACTTTTGCATTCTTTTCAATTAAGGACATATGGCTTTCTCATCCCGGTTTAAGCCATTTTCTTAACTAAGTGTTATTTTCATGATTTGAAGAGCTAAATATGACTGAGTATGAGTAATTTCGTGGCCTTGATGATCAAAGTCCAATTCATGATGTCAATTGGCCACTACTTATTCAAAATTGCTAAATTCAGCACAAAAGAAGCAACGAAAGCTTGCTGCAATGTGATAGGAAGAAGGAATAATTATCATCAACCACCCAGGAGGCAGATTTCCATCTCCCATCCAAGCAGAGTGGCGCCCTAGCATCTATTTTTCCCTCTCCCTAGTAGTTGGAAGCAATCAGAAGGAAAAAGAAGCTTCACTGCACCTTCCTGGAAGCTGTCATCTGCCTAGGAGGAGGATTTTGCCTTTCTCAGCAAGGCAAACCCATTAATGCCAAAGCCCATGCTGCCCCCTATATAAAGGGAGGTCATTCTCAGGTTTTAGGCAGATATCACTCATCTCAAATTCAGCTCCTGCAGCTACAAACTTGCTCCGCGCAAAAAAACAAGCTCCGTGCTTATTTTCTCTCTGGCTCTGCGCCATTTTCACCCTGTTCATCACTCGTTCTTCACTCGTTCTTCATATTTTCCTTGATTTGATCTTGTCTCAGGACAATCAAACACTCTTTTAGTGTTTTTCTCTTGTTTCAATCTTGTCTCCGGACATATAAACACTGTACACATGTTTCTCTTTCAGAAATAACAAATCAAATTATTATTTTCTTTTCAATTTCAATTGCAATCAAAGCAGATCTCCCAGATCTGATCCAGTTAGAGGAAGGCCTAGTTATGAAGAACAATTGTTTGTGGATCCAATGATTTAAATGCTCCGGTGTGACTTTGATCCAGTCCCCACAATCGCTCTGATCTTTTAATCTGCTGCTCCGCGCTCCAGATCCAATTTTTACAACATCTTTGTCAATTTCAGCAAATTGACTGGCACGCCCTTACGCTGTCATAAAGAAATCTCCGCGAAAACTCTAGCAAGAGATTTTTGGCGCAACAACAATAATAAATCAAGTAAAAAAATGTAGTTAATATCAACGGTTGGAATAAAAAATGTGTAAAAATTTATCACGAGGACTATCACATACGAATTCATTCCAAAAGGTTTTTAAAACCGGTTTAGTAGGTTAAACCTTTTAGTATCCGACGGTCAGGAAAATAGATGTTGCATCCAATGATCAGAATTGAATGGATACATCATATTGAAAAGTTGGTGCATCAAAACGGGAGCACTGAAGTTTACACCATATTTATCACCAGAAATTAATCTCCCAGGCAGGAGATGTAAAGTGTTTCTTATGACATGCAATTATTATGTGGCCAATTAATTATGACAAGCTGTTAGATAGGAAGCTGATGAGAATTGAAGACTTGCCCCGTAGTACAATTTTATTGATTGGTCCTATTATTAACGTGGTGGTTAAGCGTCCCATCAATAATAATTTAGACTTGCTAACTCCATAAAAGGAGAAGATATGCCACGCAAAATCACACCCACATCACAAAACCTAAAAAAGTCTCATCAGCCAAAAAAAAAATGTCTTCGTCTCTAAGTGGAAAGCTGGAGGGATCTGTGGAAATTGATTCTTCAGCCGAAGCTTTTCATGAGATGTTCTTTCACAGACCACACCATATGCCAAACGCCTGCGCTAACAAGATTCAAGGATGTGATTTACACGAAGGTGACTTTGGGAAACAAGGTTCCGTCGTCTGCTTCCTTTATTTTCATGGTAAGAATTATTAAGAGCCCAATTCTAGCAACTATATGGTATTATACATGGTATTAATCACATAATTTTATCATTATTACATGATATATTTATGAATAAATCAAAGATGGGAAGGCTAAAACTGCAAAGCATTTAGTGGAAGTGGAAGATCCAAAGACCAACTCAGTGAGATACAATATGCTGGAAGGAGACCTGCTGGAGGAGTATAAGAGCTTCGTATTGACATATACGGCAACTCCCAAGGCAGACGGTAAGGGGAGTATAGTGAAGTGGGTTTTTGAATACGAGAAGCTGCATGAGGGCATTCCTCACCCTGAGTCCTTGATGGACTTTCTTCTTGGAGTCAGCAAAGATATGGGAACTCACCTCACTGCCTCACCGGCGGCCTAAAGCATAATTAATTAATTAATTACCAAATCATGCATGAAATTAATATTCCATGGTGGGATTTACGTTTTGTCTTTAATTGCTACCAAAATTGCAAATTAATAAATGCTCATGAGGTCAACAGCTTGATCAGTATATTATCGGCACACTATTTGATTAATTTGTTGGCAGCTTGGGTTTCAGAAAGATATATACAATAAATTTTGGTGGCACAGCTGTGTGTGCTTAATATATATGTATGGTCTTTTCATGTATGTAATGGAGTGATGAAGATGAATCAATTTGCTTGATCTATTTATGTTATTATTAAGTGGTGTATTATATTATATATAAAATTTTATATACTCTGTTTCTACTAATCTTTACATTCAACATTGATAAGCTAACATAACATTTTTAATATTGTTAACATGATAACTAAAGGAAGACAGAGCGAAACAAATACCATTCCAGTTCTCAAATATTGTTCTCTTTTTTGAAAGGTCAACAATTTATTAGTAATCAATAAAGGAAGATACAACCAAGCAACTAATTAATTTGATGGGCTAGAGACACAAAGCTTAGATAAGGAGTCAGCAAAGTAGTTTGTTTAATTTGCTTCTCTAAGAACATGAATAGAATCAACAACACCTATGATAGGAAGAAGGTTATCAAGCTTGTTGAAGAGGATACAGTATAAGCTCCATAAATTAATAATCTGTATAAAATAATATTTTACTTCGGTCCTAACTTGGGGGTCAGTTATAAAAATTAGTAATTTCGATAAAATAATAAGATAATAATTTTTATAAAAACCCTTATATATATATATATATTATTTAAAAGTACAAGTTTTGTAAAACTTTTGAATCGCCTATTATATCCTTATTAAACTTTTCAATCACCTATCATACCCTTATTTGTCGAATATATTTCTTAAATGTTATTGTTTAAATTTTTATAGTTTTAGCCAACTAAAAACTCTATTTTTATTTAATTAAATCTAATATCCTTATAACTATTTTAATTTTATCATTTTACTATTTTACTTTTATATTTTTACTCAACTAGAAACTCTATTTTATTTAATTAAAGATAATATTTTTATATCTATTTTATTTTTACGATATTACTAATTTAATTAAAAAGTTTAGATATATTAGAATTTTTAAAATATATTTCTTAAATGACATGTTTAAATTTTACAGTTTTTTGTTAGAAATAAACTTTTACATTTATTCTGCTAAAAACTCTATTTTTATTTAATTAAATTCAATATTTTTATAAATATTTTATTTTTACCATTTCAATTTTAAAAAATTGGAAAGTTTTTGATAGTTCTGGACCCATTTCAATTTTATAATATAAACTAATAAAAGTATTATTATTTAATTTAAAAGTTAAAATAAGTAGCCTAATCATCAATTATTCATTTTTTTTAAATGATTAAGTTAAAATTTATTGAAAATTTAATTATTGTGATTGATTTTTTTTTATTTTTAGAGTGTGTATTGGTAGTTTAATGTATTGGAGCGTATGGCAAGAATTTAAAGTTTTTTTTTAAAAGAGTAATATGCAATTATTTCCTTTGACTTATAAGGTTAGAGGAGTCAATTGGGCGTGTTGGACGGGTTTCGGGTTCGGATCATCAGGGTTTAGCTCAAATGAGTCAGGTAATTTTCTCAGGTCATTCGGAGTTCGGATCTTCTAGGTTCAGGTCATTCGGGTCTCGAGTCTAAGGTCAGGCAGGTTCGAGTTTTGGCCTCAGGTCACTTGGGTTTTGGGTTTTTCGGCTTTATGACTCGAATCAGTTGGGTCAGCCTTGAATTTTTTTAATGTTTAAATCTTAAATTTATTTAATATCTTTATTATTCGATTTATTGTACAATCGACTACCGGTGAAGTTTAGCAAACTGCATATACGTTGACATGTGTCCCTTTATATATTAATTTTGAATATTATATACATAATTAATTATAAAGTGGGAGCATGTGTTCAAATAAATATTGGTTATATAATATCCAAATTTATGTTCTTTCATTACATCAATTAAAATTATAAATTAATTAATAATATAAATATCCATAAAAATGAAAATAAAATTACAACCATTACCGGTGAGATTATTAGTACGGTAGTAAAACCTAATAGAAAAAATTGTCATGAAATTACTAATTAATTATTATTATTTATTCATTATGTAAAAAAAAACAAATTACTAATTATAAATTTATCATAAATTATTTCTAGAACTGATTTAATACTTATATTCATGAAGTTTAGCAAATTTAATAAAATTATAACAATAATATAAATTTTATTGAATAAAAGATAATTTAGAATGTCTAAAATTATAACAATTTGGATTTTATTAGTGAGTATTTCCGTTGCAAAAAATTAATGATGCGAATTTCCGTCATTAATTTTCATGGCTATATTGTATTTTCTTATGTCTTAAATTAAAAGTATTTAGTCCCTAGCATCTAGATAAAAATATTAAATAATTTATCAAAAATTTGGTATACATTTTTTAAAAAAATACTTATTTTGTCCCATATTATCTGTCCACTTTAACCATATCACCAATATTAAGAAAATTGGTTGTCACACAAAATTTTATATAACTTTCACCAAACTTTATAATACTACCCTCAACTTTACTTAATATGGGTTTCTCTTCCCACATTTAATATGGGTAAAAATTAGTCAAAGTGTGTTGATTATCTAAATGAGACAGATAATTTGGGACAAGAAAAGGTCCAAAAAAGGGATAGCTAATACGGGACAGAGAGAGTATAAAGCAAATTAAACTATGTTAAAAAAGAAAAGCCATACGAGGTATTAGTGGTAAGAAGATTATATATACTATATATTATTTTTAGTGGCTATGAAAGTTACTTAAAGGCCAAATTGAGGATTAATGTGGTGGCTCCTTTTGGCTTTTTTTGGTCTTTTCTCACTTTTCAGGTGACTAAAAATGCCCTCGATGAATTTCCTCCCTTACTTTTCCTGCTGCCGTTTTTTGTAATTTACTATTTTTATATTTATGATTAAGTATGTTTTAATTACATATTAATTGTGTGTAGATATTAGGATTTACCGGTTCAACTCCTCTGTTGGAATTCCAAAGGACCGGTGCTATAAATGTAACTTCAATAATGGTTGATTCATGGGGTAAACTATTGACATTCCAGTTCTGTTTTACTTTCGTCTTCATTTCTATTTGGGTGGGTTTCTTTTTCCCTAACATTTCTCTGAATTGGTTTGAAATGGACTCTATTCTGTTTCCTAAAATTTCCAAAGGACGTTGATAAGATCCTTCCATTTAATTTAGCAGCGTCTTAGGATGACATAACCTAAAGTGGAGAGCTTTCACTTCTCACCGCAACATTTTGAGGTAATTCTGGATTTATTTGGATTTCTATTATAGTTAGTCAATGCTAAGTACAATGATTTTGTGATGCATTGTGTAAATTACATATGTTCCTGCAAATGCTCTCAACTAATTCAATTTTCCTACGACAATTATACATGCTCCTTGACTACAAAAAATTAGGCATTCCTTATGCAGAAGCCAAATTCTTTCACCTACCCGAGTTCATTAATTCAATAAGTGCAATCAAGATTAAAAAATGACTGCAACGTATTATGCTTTTTTAGATGATCAACATACATTTCAAGCAACAATTAATATTAGCTTTATTTTGATAAATTATCTAGAGATGGAGGAGTAGAATATTAGCTTTATTTTGATGAATTACCTAGAGATGGAGTTGAATTTAGATAATGCACTTTTAGAATGAAAGAGATGTCATGTGTTTTTCTTTATATATACGGATTATTTGTTTCGATGTATGAGTTTCTCCTAACTGATTAATTTATAGCCAATGCAATATCTTCTTACTAATCTACTTAAACAACTAAAAAAATATAGCACTATTAAAAAGATGACTGCAGCGCAAGCGCAGGTCGCCCGACTTGTTACAATTATTAGTGGTAATAACCATACATGGTGGTAATAACCATACATGGTGTCATTGGTAATAACCATAGATTTATTTTATATATATATATATATATGAATACAATTATTAGGGTATTAATTATAGTTCAAATTTCGAGAAATTATTAGATCAGACAGCCATATTAGTTATGTGACCAATCATTAAAATTGTGGCTTGATGAGAAAAAGGTCCCTGAACATACACTGAACCGTCAAATAAGCCCCTAAACTTTTATCTTGGTCAAATAAGCCCATGAACTCTTAAAAAAATCCAAATAAGCCATGTTGCTAAGGTTAAATGCTCAAATAAGGTCTAAATGTTTCATGATTTTCTCAAATAAGGATCCAAATACACAATTTCAACAAATTAGAAAACATACTTAATACTCCCTCCGTCCCATATTATCTGTCCCTTTTGGATCAAACCAATCATACATTTGACCTTTAATTACATAAAATATATATACAATCAAATTTTCAAAAAATATGTTTTGAAAAGTTTAAGACTTGACTTAATCAAAACATAATTTAATTTATTTTTTATATAATTTTTTTTAATAATTAAAGGTCAAAGTTAGGAAACTTTGACCCAAAAGGGACATATAATATGAGATGGAGGGAGTATTTTTTTACAAATTGGATACTATAAGTTAATATTAGTGCGTGAAATATATATAAATTGAAAAGAACACGATAATTTTATATCATATTACGTTTAATGAATTTATTTTGATTAATAGGGTTTGATTTTTAATTAAGATGATAATATCAGTTTTCTATCAAATTTAATGTGTATGCATGGGAAGCATTGGTTTTCATTTAATGATTCCCTAATTTGTAAAAATTTGCTAAGTATGTGTTCTAATTTGTTGGAATTGCGTATTTTGATCCTCATTTGAGAAAATCTTGAAACGTTTAGTCCTATTTGAGCATTTAGCGTTGGCAACAGGGCTTATTTGGCTATTTTTAAGAGTTTAGGGGCTTATTTGGCCAAAATAAAAGTTTAGGGACTTATTTGACGGTTCGGTGTAAGTTCAGGGGATAAAAATCCTCTCCCCCCATTTTTTATGCCCACCGTGCCCCATCCACCAAATAATGACACGTGTCCTTTTTCAGTTTTTCTAGTTAAATTAAATCCTCTCCCCCAATTAAAAGTTCCACTTGTTTGTCTAGTTAAATTAAATTTTATAGTTTCATTCTAAAATCCTATCGGGAATGTATTAAAATTTAGGACTAACCTTGATATATAATTATTTATTGTTAATTTGGGGCTAAACCTGGTTTTAATTGGGATTTTTACTATTTGTTAAGACTCGAAAACAAAAAAAGTATAATACTAGAGGCACGTGGCATTATTTGGTGAATGAGACACGATAAAGCACAAAAAATGGAAGGATAGGATTTTAATTCAAGTTCAGGAATCTTTTTACTCATCAAGCCTTAAAATTGTGCCACGTCATATCAATTCAAAAAATTTAGTCAGAATTTTAGAACAAAATTTGCTCCATTTCAAAATAAACTATGTATAAAGAATAAGTACGATAGAATTGTTATTATCAAAATTTCAAACTTTATATACACATTTTTTTAGACACATTTTTTTAGGCAGGGTGGCATATAATAAACGGACCCAAAAAAGTGCGTTCAATCAAATCATGGCAGTATTGACGGTCCCATTTGAAACACAGTACATACAAGGAAAATACAATACAATTAATTGCAATTAAATTAATGCCTGCCAATTCTTAGTAGGCAAAAACAGTACGAACCCGTTTGTTTTGATGTAATTTAATCACTTTTTATAGAAAGTATAGGGTAGGAAATAACTTTAGCATGTTTGGTTATTTTTTTAAGAGAAAGTCTAGGGTAAGAAAATTTAACTGACCCAAATACTTTCTCTTCAAAGAGAGGTGTTAAAGCACTTTCTCACTTTTCTCATAAAAGTAATTTTAAGACAAAATTACTTAAAAATGGTCTTATTTTTAAATTTAAAATATCCATCAAAGGGTATTTTAATAAATTTAACTTTACTTTCTTAGGAATTTAATTTAAACTTTAGAGGTTAAACAAACATGTTAAAGTATTTTCTCAAGAAAAAACTTTCTAGTCCTAAACTTTCTATAGAAAAACTTTCTATCTTTTTATTTTCTATAGAAACTTCCAAACGGGCTCTACATATTATGAACAGCTACAAACAACGACGAAGCCAATAGCGGGGTGACGGCGACGTTTCTGGTGGTGTTATGAAGAGAACAATCAAAGGAGTGTATGGAGAATAAGGAAAGTGAGTTTTTTTTTATCCCATTTGGTATCCAATTAATCTGGATTCGATCCACATCAGGTTATGATAGGTGAGTCTACCATTTGAGACAGTTGTGTACGTAAGATCCTGAGACCTGTTTAAATTAGAACAAGTCGCTTACCATTTGATTCAATTCTCGTTGATTTTTTTGGTATATTTACAAGTTAACCTTTTCGAGTCGGGTTGGTCCTACTATGGGGGTAAAGCTCTCCCAGTAATGATTTTCTACATTCACAAGACTCGAACCTAAAACATTACTTAAGGGAACAAGTGACAAACTACCTAAACCAAGCACTTATTAGTTCAATCCTCGTTGATGAGAATAAGAAAAGTTACATATTGTGAAATTTACATTTAATTGAAGAGTTGGAGGGTTTAATTGGTTTGGGTTTTGGTCCAGTTCAAATAGACCTAGTTTTGGTGGTCCAATTGGTCTCATCTAAAAATTACATCTAACGGCCCGCTTGACATTATACTACAGCAAATTTAATAATTTGTGTTACCGTATTAATTTTTTTTTCTTTCATTTTTTTAAAGTTTGAGTGGATTCATCATTCATCATTAGGAATAAAAAACATACATTAGCCCTATCTCTTTGCACTCACGAAGTATTCTTAGCAACACTCACTCTTTCAAATTCTTGTTGTGTTTCAGGTTAGTTAAAACTTTGCGCTTCCTCGGTCGAGTCGGTAGCGTAGGCTGTTATCAATGCTCTTAGAGGTACTTCTCATTACATAACGGATCCCACTGGTATTGTGTCTGCTCATTGCCATCATAGTGTCGTGCTTATTATTATTTATTGTCTTATCTTATTATTTGGATTTGATTTTGTTTTCGAATGATGAAGCACTTTCATTGTTATTATCAGTTTTGACTATTCCGCTTTTACTCTGATTTAAAAACTATAGTATTTAAGATTTTTATTCAAATCCCTATTTTATGTTGTTTTTGATCTAGTATCGTTGCTTCGTGGAACCTCAGAGCGCATGACCGGCCGACGCGTGTTTCGAGGTGACACGGCGGTTGTCCGTGCCCGACTTCCGGGTCAGGACGTGAGACTATGTATTATTAAATGGACCGTCTGTTCTCGCTAAACGAAAGAACTAATTTTTTAGAAGCATTTTTTATACTTGAAATACTAAATTTAGCTTTCGAGTCATGCATGAAAGTTGTAAATCATAAAACAACCTTTTAAGAGGCACTTGAATCACCCCAATGAGACATCCGGAGTAAAAGAAATGTAATATTAAGTAGATCGTCCATTCTCGTTAATCGAAACAACTCATTTTTCGGAAACTTTTTTGATACTTGAAACATTAAATTTAGTTTTCGAGTCTTTAATGAAAGTTGTAGATCATGAAACAACCTTTTAATAGACACTTAAATCATCTTGATCGGATATCTAGAGCGAAAATTATATAATGTTAAATAAACCACTCAGTCAAACAATTTACAAATATGTTATATTATATTATATTATATTATAATTTAAAATTATGCAAGAAAATTAAAAATGCCCTTAGAAGTTTATGAAAATAACAAAACAACCAAGATTTGAATGACCAAAAAGCCATACTCAATATTAACCAAATTAATGAGGCAACATCTTTAGACCCTTTTTTTTATTTCACTTTGTTCTCTATAATTTCACTTCTACATCTTATTGTTCTTTATAATATACTAGTTCTCACTTTCACGTGGCGTTGCACATAACCCAATCTGTTTTAAATAAAATTAAGATTAAAATCTTAAGCATATTATAAATTTTTTTACAAAAAAAAGTATACTACTAGTTTTGTCCAAAAGAATCCTATTATTAGAGCTGACAAAATTTCACCCGAGTGCAGGTATAAGGTATTCAACTCAACCGCCTGAAACCAAACCTGGTCTAACCTGATTCGACCAGAAAATCCACTCAATCCGAAATCGAAATGACCTGAACTCGATCAATCCGTGAGATTACTCCGAAATTACCTGAATCAGGATTAATCATATTTATCAAATTACCCGAATTCATGGCAAACAAAATGACCAGAAGTCAAAAATACCTGAACCTGAAAATCGGTGGCTCAAATCCGAAATTATCGGAACCATATGACCCAAAACCAAAAAGACATGAACCAAAATTGACCCAAATCCAAATGACCGACATTTGAGAGATTCGAACCCAACCCAACCTGAAACCGAAAATTAATCGAACCCTTATAATCCAAAATTTTCTTAACCCAAAACTGACCTAACCAAATCCAATCCGACCAGCCCATTTGTATATATATTGGGTTTTACTATCAAAGTAACAAAAGAAATTATCCCACACAAAAAAGAAAAATATTAACAAAATAAAACAACAAATTTAAACCATAGCAAGAGTTACATTTATCAAGAAAAAATTAATCATAAGTCAATTAAAATAAATTTGCGTTAGGGAAATTATAAATTTTAATCATAATACATTAAACTATCAAATAAAAAGATGCCAATCACACTAACTTTTTAAATTAAAATGGTAAAAATAAAATAATTATAAAATATTGAATTTGATTAAATGAAAATAGAGTTTTTAATAAAAATAAAACTGTATATTAAAAAATTTTAATATATCCAAATTTTTATTGAAAAATAATAAAATGGTAAAAATAAAGTAATTATAAAGATATTAGATTTAATTGAATAAAAATATAGTTTTTAGTAGAATAAAACTATAATAGTTAAGCAATGACATTTAAGAAATATGTTTGAAAAAAGAAAGAAATAATAAATTTAAATCATAATACATTAAACTATCAAATAGAAAGAAATTTTGAAACTTACGGGATCACCTTTTGTCTGGAAAATAATGGGACTTTAATTGAAAAGAAAAATGTGTCTTCAAACAAAATATGGGTTTATGATGGATGTTTTGGGCTGGAGAAAGAGGTAGAGGAAAGTAGAGAGAGTAATGAGAGATGAGAGGAACCAACAAAAAAGGTAGCAACCAACAAAAGAAGATTTTTTTCACATGAATATATAAAGCACTTTGTCCTATTTTTTTTTAAAGGATATGAATACTACTAAACCCCCACTTTTAGGGGTGTACTATCAATTTAAAAATGATATTCTAGTTGTTGGATATTGGTAGTATATTCTAACTATTGAGGGATTTAGTAGTACTTGCAGGGGCGAAAACAAGAATTTTCGAGAGAAGGGGGACAATATATAAATGATAATATTTATTCTGAATTGAAAGAAAATTATACAAAAAAAAATATATATATATATATATATAGCAAAATTTTTAATTGAATTGTACCCTCCGAATAAAATTCACTACAAAAAAATTATTGCTCCCTACGGAATTTGTGACGAAAATATTCACTCATAATTTTTTGCGACGGAAATACCCACCAATGATGATTTGCTACCAATTTATTGCTACGGAAAAAATTTTCCGTGGCAATATTTTGGTGGGTATTCTGCATTTTTCTTACAGTGATTTTTGTTTGAAAATTTTTATTTAAAAAAAAAATTTATTTGAATTTGCTAGTATGTAAAATAAAAGGAATTTATATAACTAGGGTAGAAAGATGAATATATATTGGACAAATTTTTTTTTGGCAAAATATATTGGACAAATTTAAATCAAACCCAAATAAGAACTAACTGCTCATGGCCACTTAATGTTAAAATATTATATTATTGTTTATAATTGCAAAAACTAACATATACTCCATCTATTTATCTATTTTCGGCTGGGGGTTGGGGTTTTTAGGGGGCCAAAGCCCCCCTAGTTGCTACTGAGTACTGAGTACTTATAGCCTTGTTTTTTTTAACTCATGTTGGGTTGAGTAAAAGGACTAGATGTCCTTTAAATAAAGTTTTGGATTTGAGTTTTATGAACAGAAAAAATAGATGTTGGGAGAATTTTCTCCAATTAAAGTCCGATAAGACTTGACTTTTGATTAGTTGAGATTCAATGTAATGTGATTACCGGATTGTTGGGTTACAAATTGAGTACTAGGGCCGGACTTGTATGTTTGGGCTTTTGGGAGAAAATGGAATAAGTTTAGTTTGGGCTTGAACTTAATTATTTTTAAGCTTATAAGATAATGGAGCCTTGATAGTTAATTAAGGAAGTTAATTATTATGGTTATTAATTAAGTGAGTTAATGGCCGATTACCATTTTAATGAAAACAAATTGTAACACCGTAAAAGAAAAAAAAATTAGGACATGGATAAAGATTTAAATTGAAGAAATGGAGAAATGGGGGTCATAATCTCTAAAATTTTAGAAGGGGCTAATCGAAAGAAATTAAACTATTGTGGTTTGCATGTTGAAAAAAAATTAGGGGACATGAAATCTATTAGAAGCAATTTGATTGGGCATTAAAAAAAAAGAAAAGAAAACCTTGTTATCTAAATGTTTCCCACCCACCGTTGGGTGCTCCTCTCAACAACCACTAAAGCTTTTCATTTCCAATTTTCCTCTCCTTCTTTCTTCTTTCCTAACACTCTTTAGAGAATAACTATCTCCATGGAAACTTGACTCCCTAGCAGCTCATTCTCTGAATAAAAAGGTCATGCAACTATAGAAAGTGGAAGATCTCAACTAAAGAAGTATTTCCCCCACATCAATTTGGGTACTTTATGCCACTAGAAAAGAGATGGGTAAGAGGATGACTTGGAAAATTTTAGTTGCATATATATTGTAGTGTAACCAAGAATTTCTAAGTCTTGGATGTTGATTGTTATAGGGGCATTCGGCATTGTGAGGAGGATCGACCTACTAGCTTAGATT
Source organism: Corchorus olitorius (assembly GCA_001974825.2). Taxonomy (NCBI): domain Eukaryota; kingdom Viridiplantae; phylum Streptophyta; class Magnoliopsida; order Malvales; family Malvaceae; genus Corchorus; species Corchorus olitorius. Next base: position 15 of record AWUE01020053.1, on the reverse strand, counting down.
CTTTTGCCATTTGCC
>AWUE01020051.1:0-22267 GCA_001974825.2 Corchorus olitorius | reverse complement strand
TTCTTGGTTTTAAAAAACAGGGCAATATGTGCAGTATTTTCTGACAAAAATGTTTTCGGGGGCAAGTGAGGCCATATTCATGTGAAATCATTTTTAATCATGACATGTCTTAAGCAAATCTAAGTGCATGGTAATAACATATTTTGGACTTTGACTTCTGGTCAAATTTTGTTGTAGGAATACAAAGAAGTTGATACAAGAATTGATGTGGGGCAAAGGAGTCTGCTTCATCAGATCATCTGTGGGAGATCCAAAACAAAGAGTTTTGTCAAGGAGCCATTTGTTTATAGAAAGAAAGAATGGAAGAGCATCACATGTCTTGAAGAAGAAGCATTCAAAAGTTACATAAAGTTGAGTCATCAGGGCATGACATGGACGAGGACAGAGTGATTCAGAATTATTGAAGAATTAGTCATGGGGGCATCATAGAGAAGGATTGGACATCACATAGCCTAGTAGGCAAAGAAGGAGTCATGAGAGGACAGGGAACCAAGAAGAGACAATAGCCAAGAATGAGTAAAGAAAGAGTCAAGAAATGATAGATGAATAGTCAAGTACATGTGTTAAAGTGATCCAGTGCGATCTTTTCACCTTCAAGCACCATGTGTGGTCTTTCATAGAAGTTTTCAGAGATTTAAGTTGATCTTAAGAGACCCTTTGCGGTCTTTCATAGAAGCTTTCAAAGATCTAAGCCCTGGGCGGTCTTTCATAGAAGTTTTCAGAGATTTAAGTTGATTTTCAGATGACCCAGTGCGGTCTTTCATAGAAGTTTTCAGAGATCTAAGTTGATTTTAAGATGACCTTGTGCGGTCTTTCATAGAAGCTTTCAGAGATAAGTTGATCTTCAGATGACTTAGTGTTGTCTTTCATAGAAGTTTTTAGAGATCAGAGTTGATCCCCAGATGGTCCAGTGAGATCATTCCAAGAAGTTTCGAATGATTAGAGTTGATCCCCAAATGATATAGTGCGATCATTTCAAGAAGTTTTCAGTGATCAGAGTTGATCCCCAGATGATCCAGTACGGTCATTCCAAGATGTTTTCGTTGATCAGAGTTGATTCTAGATGGCCCAGTGCGGTCATTCCTATAAGTTTTAGAGATCAGAGTTGATCCCTAAATGATCCAGTGCGATCATTCAAAAGAAGTTTTCAGTGATCGGAGTTGATCCCCAGATGAACCGGTGCGGTCATTCCATGAAGTTTTTTTATGATCAGAGTTGATCTCTTTTCAAGAAGATTTTTTTATTATCAAAGTTGATCTCGTTTCAAGAAGTTTTTGATGATCAGAGTTGATCTCCTTTCAAGAAGTTTTCGTTGATTAGAGTTGATCTCATTTCAAAAAGTTTTTTTTGTGATCAGAGTTGATCTCCTTTCAAGAAGTTTTTTTTATGATCAGAGTTGATCTCGTTTCAAGAAGTTTTTTATGATCAGAGTTGATCTCCTTTCAAGAAGGGTTTTTTTTTATCAGAGTTGATTTCGGTTCAAGGAGTTTTTTTTATGATCAGAGTTGATCTCGTTTCAAGAAGTTTTTGATGATCAGAGTTGATTTCATTCCAAGAAGTTTTTTATGATCAGAGTTGATCTCCTTTCAAGAAGTTTTCGTTGATCAGAGTTGATCTCATTTCAAGAAGTTTTTTATGATCAGAGTTGATCTCCTTTCAAGAAGTTTTTTATGATCAGAGTTGATCTCCTTTCAAGAAGTTTTTGATGATCAGAAATGATTCGTTTCAAGAAGTTTTGATGATTAGAGTTGATCTCATTTCAAGAAGTTTTTGATGATCAGAGTTGATCTCATTTCAAGAAGTTTTTTTATGATCAGAATTGATCTCATTCCAAGAAGTTTTCAATGGTCAGAGTTGATCCCCAAAAGATCCAGTATGGTCACTCCAAGAAAGGTTTCCGTGATCGAGGTTGCATCTTAAATGATCCAGTGCGGTTATTTAAGGAGTTCAAGCGCAACAGTGTCTACGTCTTTGTGTACTTCCCGTTCATCTAGAATTACGGAAAGAATGTCTTTACGTCTTTCAAGATTCTCAGAAAGTCCACAAATAGGGGCAGCTGTAGACACTGAAATTTGGGCTTAATTAATTTTGGGACAAGCCCATTATTTTTAGTCCAAAATTGAAACTCATGTTTTTTTTTTATAGGTCCATGTAAGTGGGTTTATTTCTTTCATGTAAATTGAGTCCAAACCCAATAGGGGAATGAGTCTAGGGTATAAAAAGCTAATGAAGTCTAGGGTTTAGGGGGTGAGGTTTTTTTGAAGGTTAAAAATAAGAAAAGAGAGCAGCTGGATTTTTTTTTTCGGCGTGAAAAGAAGGAATAGGGAGTTTTAGTTTTTTTTTTTTGGTGGCAAAAAAATTGAGAGAAGAATAGCAGTAAATTGAGAGAGGGAGAGAGGTTGTGAAATTGAAAGGAGAAAGGAAATAAAAAATAAAAAAAAGAGCACGCTTTCTAACAAGATTCAATCTGTTGAAGTTAGCCTAGCAATTTTTTTTTTTTTGGGGTGGTAAGATTTCCTTTATGGTTTCTTATTTTCATAATAATAATAATATATATTTCTTAATGTAGACCGTAGGGTATAGGCAATTGATTAATATTGACTAATGGAATTTTTTTTGTTGTTGTTTTGTTTCGTTGATTTGATCAATGCTCTCACAACATGTATGTTTTGATTTGCTTTGTTTGTTTTTTCGGTTATATTCATGATTTAGGTAATTGATATGTATTCTTTGCGATTTAGTCATATGTTCTCTTTAGTAATAATTCTGATTTCTATTTTAATGCAATCTGGCCCCTTTATTTGTTATACAATGCACATAAAGACAACAAATGTATCCCATTTTCATTTAAGTCCCTGAGATTTGTGCAATTAGGTCTTATTGTTTATATTTAGTTTATTTTACTCCTATATATTTAATCTAATTTGGGATTTTATGCAATTTGGTTACTTTTTTTAATTTATTCGTTTGGGTATGCCACAGTTGGCTTTTCAGGCAATTAAGGGTCTATTTAATTTTAACTCATGCAATTAGGGTTATAATTGGTTAATTTAATGGTCTAATTTTATAATTAACTTAGCATTAGTTTTAATTGCTCAATAATTCATTATATTTCAATTTTAATTAGATTTAATTTGGTTTTCAATAACTTACTTTAATTAAAACCAAATTAGGATTAGATCATATGCATTCATGTTTAATTATGCATTTTAATTAGTATGTGATTTAACTAATTGTCATTGCCACTAAACAACCAATAATCATAGTCTTCCAAAGAAGGGGCTTTCGCGAGTGATTGAATTTTCAGGTCTCGTTGAATGTCTCTGAGGATGAGAGGGTTCTTTCGGGATGCTTCGGAGTTCCGTGCATATATCTCGAAAAGAATTTTCAATAACCCAAGACTACGTAAATTGGTTTAATAATTTGATTTTTGCATTCATCATTTGCATACATGCATTAATTAGAGAAAAGACTTAAAAAAGCCAACAAAAAGATTTTTTTTATTAGAGTTATTTATCTATTACTTAATTATTTATTTTAATAATTTTCTTAATAAGCAAGATTAGGATAAAATCAACCAATTTCATTTTGACCCACATAGAATCTGGTTAGACTAATGGTACCGTCATTTTACAGGCGTCTCAGGGGTGCTAATCCTTCCCTGAACGTTACGGACTCCCGAACCTAGACTTAGGTTAGAAGATCAGACTAATAGGCTTAGTCAGGTTTTTGCCAAGAATGGGACCTAACTAGGTTTTAATGGTAAATAGGTGACTAATCACACCTAGAATATTGGTTAGTGGCGACTCCTGTTATTCAAGTCGGAGCGACAGGGTTCCCGGATCCGCACGTTGCGACAACAGATATAGAGGAATCAGAACAATTTCTTCCTTTCTCCATATTTCCTTATTCTCTACATTCTCTTGTCCTTTTCATAATTCAATTCTTGTCTTTTCATAATTCAATTCTTGTCTTTTCATACTTCAATTTTCTACACCCTTGCTTTATTTTATCATTTCACAATACATATATAGTATTTATTTTAATTAAAATAATTCATGTGCTCTCCTAATTAGTCCTAACACTTGAACCTCACAGACTCAAACCATGCAAACAAAGATATACATCAGCAATTTTGATTTTTGTTGAATTTATTGCTGTACACATCCTACATTAATGATGACTACCTACCGACACTTATTACTGTACCCAACACATTAATGATAAGAGTACGAAATCACACAATCAATTATTGGAATGCAACTTGAACAGTAACTAGTAATCTTTGTTTTTGCTAGATTTGGTAAAGCAGCTCCTCAAAGACTTCCATATGTGGGTTCTGAATGCGAGACGAGTGACTACGACAAACTTCCATCGTCATTTGGGCTAGGTAGGAAGTAAACTTTGCCTTCTTGAACCACATTTCCCGGTCTCATGTAAACAAGTCGTCCTCAACCAAAATCTGCTTCATGTATCCGTAACCAAACCCAACTGATCGTGCTCAAATTCGGACACTGAAACGAGTGCGGTCCCAGGACCGTGTTGATGTCTTCAACAGGTTTTTTTTTTTTCACCAATATTGTCTTCAACAGTTTCTACTGTAGTCTTTTATTTTTATTTTTTTTACTTAAATTTCTACTAAGTTTATCGGAAATTAATCTCCCACGCGGAAGGTGTGAAGTGTTTCTTATGACATGTAATTATTATTATGGCCAATTATGACAAGTTGTTAGCCTGTGGCATACCCTAGCCCTGTGGATTAGGGCAGTCTCCCCTCATCTTTATGTAGAAAAAAAATTATGACAAATTATTAAATAGGAAGCTGATGAGAATTGAAGACTTGCCCCGTGGTACAACTTTATTGGTTGGTCCTATTATCAACATGGTGGTGCCATCTAATAAAATTTTAGACCTGCTAACTCCATAAAAGAGTTCGTAGTACAACTTTATTGGTTGGTCCTCTTATTAACGTGGTGGTACGGTCTCATCTAATAATAATTTAGACATGCTAACTCTATAAAAGGAGAAGATATGCCACGCAAAATCACACCCACATCTCAAAACCTACAAAAGTCTCATCAGCCAAAAAAAAAATGTCTTCGTCTCTAAGTGGAAAGCTGGAGGGATCTGTTGAAATCGATTCTTCGCCCGAAGATTTCCATGAGATGTTCTTTCACAGACCACACCATATGCCAAACGCCTGCGCTGACAAGGTTCAAGGATGTGATTTACACGAAGGTGATGCCTATGGGCAACACGGTGCCATCGTCTGCTTCCGTTATACTCATGGTAAGAATTAAAATAGCAACTATGTTGGCTATGCAGTTGAGTTTTACAATTGAATGAGCTATTATATTATATATAATATATGGTATAGTTAATCACATAATTTTATCATTTATTTATTTTATGATATATATGAATAATTCAAAGATGGGAAGGCCAAAACTGCAAAGCATATAGTGGAAGTGGATGATCCAACGACCCACACAGTGAGATATAAGATGCTGGAAGGAGACCTGCTGGAGGAGTATAAGAGCTTCGTATTGACATATACGGTAACTCCCAAGGCAGACGGTAAGGGGAGTATAGTGAAGTGGGTTTTTGAATACGAGAAGCTGCATGAGGGCATTCCTCATCCTGAGTCCTTCATGGACTATCTTCTTGGAGTCAACAAAGATATGGGAACTCACCTCACCCAAGGCCCAAAAGCATAATTAATTACAAAATCATGCATGAAATTATAATATTCCATGGTGGAATTTACTCTATCTGCCTTGTGTTTAATTGCTACCAAAATTGCAAATTAAATAATTGCTCCTGAGGTCAACAGCTTGATCAGTATATTATCGGCACATGATCTGATTAATTTGTTGGCAGCTTGGGTTTCAGAAAAATGTATACAATAAATTTGGTGGCACAGCTGTGTGTGCTTAATATGTATGGTCTTTTCATGTATGTACGTAATGGAGTGATGAAGATGAATCAATTTGCTTGATCTATTTATGTTACTATTAAGTGGTGTATATGTATTATATTATATAGGCATAAATACCACTTTACATCCTTAAGTTTATACGGACTGTCACTTTGTACCCAATTTTTTAATTTTGACCAAAACGCACCCTAAAGTTTTATTTTTGTGCCACTTTACACCCTCTGTCCGGTAGGACAAACGGATCGGTTACGGCGTCCGACGTGGCATGCCACGTGGGCAAAAAAATGACATGTGGCACGTATCCTTTTGTGTATGTGGCATGCCACGTGTCACTTTTTGAAACACATGGCATGCCACATGTCACTTTTTGGTACACACGACGTGATAAATGTCACTTTTTGATACACGTGGCGTGCCACATGTCACTTTTTGGTACATGTGGCGTGCCACATGTCGCTTTTTGGTACACGTGGCATGCCACGTAGGACACCGTGATAGAACCGTTTGTCATACCGTGACGGATGGTGCAAAGTGGCACAAAAATAAAACTTTAGAGTGCGTTTTGGTCAAAATAAAAAAGTTGGGTGCAAAGTGGCAATCCGTACAAACTTAAGGGTGCAAATTGGCATTTATGCCATATTATATATATATAATTTTATATACTCTGTTTCTACTAATCTTTACATTCAACGTTGTTATAAGCTAACATAACATTGTTAATATTGTTAACATGATAACTAAAGGAAGACAGAGCGAAACAAATACTATTCCAGTTCTCAAATATTGCTTCTTCTTTTTTTCTTATAAGGTCAACAATTTATTAATCTATAAAGGAAGATTACAACCAAACAACTAAGTTTGATGGGTTAGAGACACCAAACTTAGCTAAAGAGTCAGCAAAGTAGTTTGCTTCTCTAAAAACATAAACAAAATTAACAACACCTAAGATAGCAAGAAGGTTATCAAGCTTGTCGAAGAGGATATTGTACTTAATGTACGCAGATCAATACAATTCGAAGATAAAAAAACACAAGAAAGGGAAAAAAAAACAAAAAACAAAAAAACTCAAGCGACCCTTCACCTATTATTTTTTTTGGTTTTAGGTGTTAAAAATCCCACAATATCACCCTCTTTAATTTCTGTTATCAATTGGTTTTATAATATTTGATTTGTTCTCAAATTATATTAATATAGTATTCTATAGGATTGTAGATATATGACATTAGTCATGGGCTCAAGACAATGTTTAAATTGCTTTATTTGTGAAGTTTTTTTATTAATTTAAAGGCAAAGGCTTGGTGGGAAAAAAATTATTAGTGACTATTTCCGTCGCAAAAAATTATTGATGCATGTGTATTTCCGTCACTAATTTTCATGGCTATATTGTATTTTCTTATGTCTTAAATTTAAAGTATTTAGTCCCTAGCTTCTAGATTAAAATATTAAATAATTTATCAAAATTTGGTATACCATTTTTTTAAAATATAAAGCAAATTAAACTACTCCCTCCATCCCCATTTAGATGTCCACTTTTAGAAGCTTTTCTTGTCCCTAATTAAATGTCCATCCTCAACTAATTAGTGTCAATTTTACCTATATAACCCTATTTAATTTACTAGATTAACCACTCTCCCAACTAGCATAATAAAAGCTTCTCTACATCCTCTAAATACATTCACGTTCTCCTAGGCTTTTACTTTAACCGAGACGTTGGAGGAGAACCGACCTTGAAGATCAAAAGAGGCAGCTTTCATAAACTGTAAACAATGAAGCTTCTCAAATTGCAGTCTATTTGAAACATTAAAACAAAATCCAATCTTCAAAGTTCACCAAATTTTGGATTCTAGTGTTTTTTTTTTGTTCAATAGTTCAATTCATTAATAATTAGACAAAAGTCCCACCAAATCATCTGGGGGAGAGTGCATCCAGTCCAGAGGACAATCCCTAGTCCTAGTTTTCTTGGCAACCCAATTAGTCACCCTATTCCCTTGTCTATGAATAAAAGAAAACGAGAAACTATGAAAGAGGGAGAGATTAATATCCTCCACTATAGCCCAGGATTCCCAGTACCCTTCTGCCTTGGAGTTTTTTAAGCAATTAATTAGAGCCAAATTATCGGATTCAACAATGATATGCCTCCAACCCTTGTCTCTGGCTAGCTGGACTGCAAGCCTGATGGCGAAGGCTTCTGCTGCGTGGACCGAGGCTGCCTTTTCTAGCAATGAGGCCCCATCAATAATTACACCATTTGAGTTTCTGCATACTACTGCAAGCCCCGCAAAGCTCCCTTTCGAACAGTAAGAGGCATCACAATTAATCTTGATTACTTCAACAGGGGGACTTTGCCATTGGCTTGGTGCAAAAACATTATTAGGTATCGTTGTTGACTCATCCTCAAGGCCATTTACATATCCAATAAAGCATTGAAAAGCAGCATTCCAAACATGAATAGGATCAGAAACTACACCTTCAAAGAGAGAAAGATTACAAACCTTCCATAGGTGTCAACACAGAAAACTAATAAGGCAAGAAGAATTAAATTGGCCAAAGTTAGGCAACCAAGAGCTGATCTCAGACCACCAGACTAAAAAGCTGCTAAACTTTCCTTTCGAGGTGAGTAGTTAAAATTGGAAGCTCTTTAAACAGCTTGAGCAAAAGGGCAGAAGAAAATGATGTGTTCAAGAGATTCCACTTCCTCATCGCAGCGATGGCATTCAGCATCTTGAACATGATGTCTTCTGCTCAAATTTTCCTTAGTGGCAACAACATTTCTACAAGCTCTCCAAATGAAATTTTTTATTTTGGGAGGTGCATTGAGTCGCCATTGCTTCTTCCAAGTAGCAGAATGGTTGTTATCAGCTCGGCTAGAGCCAATGAAAGGAGAGCAAGAGTAACTATTCATCAACATCCTGTAACCTGACTTAACACTGTAAGAACTACCCTTGGTAAAGTGCCAGACCAACTTATCTGGTATCATTGAGGAACCAATTGGGATTTTTAAAATAGCCTGATATCCTTCTGACAGAACATTGCCCTTAATAAATTTCTGTTCCAACTCCAATTATTGAAGTTGATGAAATGCTTAACAAGACGAGGGCTATCATGGTCCATAGGTGGTGGAGAAAGTGACTTGGAAAGAAGATCCAGAACCCACTTATCTTGCCAGATTAAAATATCATTGCCATTGCTAACATTCCAACGAGTGCCCATTCTGAGAAGCTCGATGCCTTCATGAAGGCTTTTCCATGCCCAAGAACTGAGCTTGGATTTTGAGGCATCCAACAAAGAGCAATGAGGAAAATAAAAACCCTTCATGATCCTGCTGCAAAAAGATTTGGGGTTTGAAAGGAGCCTCCAGGCCTATTTTGCCAGCAAAGCTCTGTTGAAATTGGTAAAATCCCGAAAAACCCTAGTCCACCCATGTCCTTGTGGATTGCCAACTTGTGATCGTCACTGGAGCCATTCCACCAAAACCTGTTATGAAGACTATTAATATTATTACAAAAGGAAACATGTAGTTTAAAGCAGTGCATAACATAAACCGGTATAACTGAGGCAACTGGTTTAAGTAATATCTCACAACCCGCCTGTGACAACATTTTTTCCTTTCCACCCCTGAATCCTTGATCGAACCTTGTCCAAGATGTGTGTGTGTGTGTGTGTAAATGAAGAAACTGAATAAAGGGGTAGCAGTTTTGTTCATCAGAAATTGATAAGAAGAATGAGTTCTGCATTTTACGGGGTCTTCAAACCAACGAGAATAATTGTGGAAAGAGAACGGGAGGAGGGGAGGAAAAAGGGTAAAAAAGGAAGAAAAGCTTAAATTTGCTAAAAAGTTAGGGAAATAATTGTTTTTCTTACTTAACGTGAGACAGTTAAAAAGGACATGTAAATAGGGACGGAGGGAGGTAAGAAGATTATTACAATTATCAGTGGTAATAATCATACAAAACCTCCCCCGGGATGCTATGTTTTGAACACTGATGGGGCAATAAAGCATGACACAGGATTCGCTTTTGCGGGAGGTCTGATTAGAGACTCCCATGGAACTTGGTTACGGGGTTTTTCTATGAAGATTGGGATAACAAATAGTCTTTCTGCTGAGCTTTGGGGTATTCGTGAGGGTTTGCGACTTGCTAAATCCCTTGACTTGTCAAATGTTATTGTCCAATTGGATGCGAATGTAGTTGTAAGCTTTTTGAAACAAGCCATTGTTTCCACTCACCAAAGCTCCACGTTAGTACAGGAGGCTTTGGCTTTGATTCAAGGGGATTGGGTTCGTGATGTTACTCATGTGCTTCGTAAGGGCAACCGTTGTGCTGATTTTATGGCAAATCTGGGCCAGGGTCTAGATCATGGTTGCAAGCTATTTCTTGAGCCTCTTACGGAGTTATCCCTGCTGCTGGAACAAGACGCTAATAGTGTTGCAATTCGAAAACCTTAACTAACTTTGTCGGCATCTTATGTACCAAAAAAAAAGTGGTAATAACCATACATGGTATCAGTGGTAATAATCATAGATTTATTATACAATATATATATATATATATATATATATATATTTATGATTACAATCATTAGGGTATTAATCATAATTCAAATTTTGAAAAATTATTAGATCAGCCAGTCATGTTAATTATGTGACCAATCATTAAAATTGTGCCTCATAATGTCAATTAAAATCTAGACATAATTTTAGAACAAAATTTACCCCATTTTAAAATAAACGATGTATAAAGAATAAGTACCAGATTTAAAATGTTGTGATAGAATTTTAGAAAATTGCGAGTTATTATCAAAATTTTAAACTTTTTGTACACATTTTAGACACGTTTTTTTAGGCAAGAAAGGGTGGCATATGATAAACGGACCCAAAAAAGTTTAGGCGTTCAATCAAATCATGGCAGTATTGGCGGTCCCATTTAAAACACAGTACATACAAGGAAAATACAATACAATTAATTGCAATTAAATTAATGCCTGCCAATTCTTAATAGGGAAAAACAGTACATATTAAGAGAACAGCCACAAACAACGACGAAGGTTGCGTTTAGTAGAGCGGTACGGTAGCGGTACGATTGATACTGTTTAGCAACTGTACAGATGAGATTACACTGTACAGATTAGATTATGTACTGTACAGATGAGATTATTAGAGCAACGATTGAAACGGAGTTTACACTTAAGTTCTGTTTGGGTCCAAAACGGTGATGAAACAGTCAAACGGTGGTGAAACGGTTACGAATACACGACAGAAGCCAATGGCGGGGTGACGGCAACATTTCTAGTGGTGTTATGAAGAGAACGACTGAAGGAGTGTATGGAGAATAAGTTTTTTTTTACCCCATCTGATATTTAACTGATCTGGATTCGACCTGCATTCATATCTTTTTTTTTGACCTGCATTCATATCTAGTTATGATAGATTGGAGACAGCTGCATATGTAAAGTTCTGAGACCTGCTTAAATTAAAACAAATCACTTACTAGTTACCACTTGATTCAATCCTCATTAATAAGAATAAGAAAAAGTTACATGCAATGAAATTTACATTTAATTGAAGAGCTGGGAGGGTTTAATTGGTTTGGGTTTTGGTCATGTTCAAATGGACCTAGTTTTGGTGGTCCAATTGGCCTCATTTGAAAAATACATTTAACGGCCCGCTTGACATTATAGTATAGCAAATTTAATAATTTGTGATGCCGTATTAATTTGTTTGTTTGTTTATTTTTTTTCTTTATATATATATATTCTATAAGAGAATCATAGGAAGCATGAGAGAGAATGTTTATGTGGATGAATATGTGGATAGGCTATTCACATGACATGTAGGATTTTTCCTTGATTTTAGCCAAGTAATTTTCGTCAAACAATTATTCCAATTTAAATATTAAAATTCATTTATAAAACTTGAATTCAAAATATATAAATTTAAATTTAAAATTATTTTTAATTTAACTAGATGAGAATTCAAAAAATATTAAATTTGAAATTTGTTCTTTTATCTCAGAAAAAAAAAGAAATAGTTATTTCAAAAAGTATAATCAACTCATATTAATTTATAAAATTGATGCTAACAAGAAACCAAAATTACCATTTATTTGGAAAAAAATCTAAACCGTAACTTTAAAAAAAAGAAATACTAAAATAAGCTCAAAATCAGTTTGAAACCAATTTTTTTGTTGAAATCATATGAATCAATGTAAGAAATATTTGAATGTAGTTTCCAAACCCTCATTGTAGTTTTTAAATTACTCAAGCAATAACCCAATAAATGTCAACATATATATTTTTATATATAATCCATACAGCAAAATGGATAAATTCAAAAGAACATTTTTTTTAAAATAAATAATCCTTTTACTACTATATTATATATATATATATCAATATATATAACAATATATAATATGAGAAGTAGAAGTACCAAAAAATCATTTGAGAAATCTCACCACATTCACCCAAGAACAAATTGTCAGGGGTATTTTGGTACTTTCGTGTTTGGTGTTTTTGTTATTTCGGTTGATGGTTGAGGGTGTTTTGGGAAATTTGGAATAAAATTATTATTGGTGGGCCCCGCTGTCAATAAATAAATCATTTTTTGTTGGTTTATTTATCAAATGATTCATATACCTTTATACTTTATGCTATTTAGTCCCTCACAATTTCTGGGTTGGACGACTGAACGTTTCGCCTTTAATTCTTTTATTTTTTGTTTTGCTTGTCCGATCAAGGTGATTCAAGTGTCTATTAAAACGTAATTTCGTGATCTACAACTTCCATGAAGGACTCAAAAGCCAATTTTAATGTTTTGATTTTAAAAAATGCTTTTGAAATTTTATGGTCTTGATTGCCGGTCTATTTGATATCCTATAATTTTTGTTCCACTTGTCCGATTGAGATTATTCAAGTGTCGGTTAAAAGGTTTTTGTGTGATCTATTCTAATCTAGATGTTTAATGTTCTTGGTTTTGTTGATCTAGATGCCTAATTACTTACCAAATCTTAAAAAAAAAATTATTATTTGAGTTAGTTATCATTTGTCTAGATGAAATCTAAAACAAAAATAAATTAATACATAATAATCTTTTTAAAAATTTAGTACATAATAATTACTTATTTGGCATCCTAATCAACAAAATTAAGAACAATAAATCATCATGCATTAATTAATTAAACATATAAATTCGGAAAAGATTTAACAATAATTCATGATTAATGGTAATATTTGTTTATGTGCTAATTCATCTCCTTAATAACTGATTCCAATTAATTGTCTCATTAAGATACATGATTAAAAAAACTCAAGATTAACAAAATAATAAAGAATCAAAAGCAAAATTAAGAAATTAATCAAGTTTTAAAAAAAAAGGTTATGTGATAAATAATCCAGCAAACAATGATTAGTTTATGGAGACGAAACAAAAATTTCCTCTTAAATCCTCCATGAAACTCATGAATCAAATTCAGCTTTCAGGCCCGCCCTTATACAATATATTAAATAAACTTTTAACCGACACTTGAAAAAACCCAATCGGACAAGTGAACCGAAAATTATACAATATATTAAATCGACGCCAATCAAAACCACAAAATTTCATAAGAATTTTTTATAATTGAAACATTAAATTTAGCTTACTTATGAGTTTTTCATAAAAGTTGTAGATCATGAAATTACTTTTAATAAACACTTGAATCACCTTAATTGGACAAATTGAACAAAAAATACAAAAATAAAAAGCCAAACAGTTACATCGTCCAACCCATAATTATAAAGGATTAAATAGCATAAAGCATAAAAGTACGAGGATCATTTGATAAATAATCCAGCAAAAAAAATATTTGTTTATGAAGACCAAACATAAAAATTCCCTCTTGAACCTTCCACGAAACTCATTAATCAAATTCCGCTTTTAGGCCCTTGACGAAAGTCGTAGATTACACAATAACCTTTTAACCGACACTTGAATAACCTCAATCGAACAAGTAGACCGAAAATTATACAATATTAGATAGACCGGCAATTGAACCTACAAAATTTTAGAAGCATTTTTTAGAATCAAAACATTGAAATTGGCTTTTAAATCCATCATGAAAGTTGTAGATCATTAAATTACCTTTAAATAGACACTTGAATCACTTTGATCGGACAAACAGAACAAAAAATAAAAGAATTAAATCTGAAACGTTAAATCGTCCAACCCAGAATTTGTGAGGGATTAAATAGCATAAAATATAAAATGATAAAAATATAGGGATCATTTGCTAAAATATTCTAGGAAAAAAAAGATTAGTTTATTGAGAGTGGGATCCACCAATAGGAATTTTTCAACAAAGTTCCCAAAATGCCCTTGACTATCAATCTAAATAGCGAAAAAATCGAGTATGAAAGTACCGAAATACCCTTGACAATATGTTCTTGGGTGAATGTAGTGCATTTTATAACTGGACAAAAGGGTAATTTCTTTTCAACTTTAATATATTGTATATGTATATGTATATGTATATGTATATATATATAGATTGTATAGATATGACAATTTAAAAAAAAGTAGGGATAAATGACAATTTTTATTTTTTATTTTTATTGAAACCATGATTGACATTGCGGGACTGACGAATTTAATAATTTATGCGTGTTTATCTCTCATGACCTCATTGGTGGTGGTAATCATTAAACCTATTATTAATTTTATGAGTAAGATCCTCATTGAGCGCCACATGACATTTGGTTTCTTTGAGAAGTGTCAATAGTTAATTTTCTAATGTTTTGTTTATTACATTTGTATTCATTTAGTTTGGAAAAATTAAAAGACATTCATCCCCTTTCCTATATAAAATAAATTATCAAATAATTATAAATTAATTATAAATTTGTTATGAATATACATATATGTTGTGGATGTCTATGAATCTAATTAAAGCAAGGATAAGATTGATGACTTGGTTCATTCATACACATATACCTATGTACTAAGTTCATCCCCTTATATTTATGGTGATGTATCTATGTGCCTATAAATATGCCACTTACTTTGTTATGGAATAAGATGAATAAGAACAATTTCTCCCCTTCTTCATATTTTCTTCTTCTCCTTATTCTATTGTCTCTCTCCATACTTCAATTCTCTACTCCCTTGCTTTTGTTTTGTTATCATTTCACAACAAAATTTCATTTCTTAACTGAATTTTCTTAAAATAATTTATAAAATAAAACAGCCGCACGCGAAGCGCGACCGGGAAGTTCTAGTTATTATTAAACCGTGAGACATGTTAATTAAATAAATAAATAAAGTAAGATTGAAGTAAAAAAATACCAATAAGAATTCAGTACTTCTTGAATTAAAATTAAAATTAAAAACCCCTGTTACGAGTTATCACCTACCCATAAAAAATTATAGCATTTTGACATGAAAGAAAAAAAAATTAAAATCTATAGATGCCTTCCCCAAATTATCACCTCACCCCACCATCCTCCATCCCTCCCCAAAATCCCAAAGACTGCCAGAGAATAGTGGAAATATTTCTGAATACAAGCCGAAAGCAGGTTCATATGAAGAAGAGATTAGGAAGCCAGAGAGTAGATCTCTGAATATTTTCAGCTTATTAGCATTTTTGCCTATGAACTATAGTGTTAAGGACGTGTTGTCTCCTAAACTTCAAATAGTGACGACTTTTTCAATGAATTTTCAAATTCAAGACAGTTAGGCCCTGAATTTCCCAAAATCAAGACAAGGATTGAATTGACTTGAATTTGGTAAGTTCAAGGTCGTGATTATTGTTAAGGGGCAAAGTGTATGTTTAACCCGACAGTTCATGAGGAGGAAAAAGAGGATTATAATTAAGCCAATTATCTTCGTATTATGTATACATGTGAATCAAATCATCCATGACACAAGAAGTTTTAGCCTCTATAAGCAACACTCCTTTCCCATTGCAAATAATTTCAAGCCTTCCATCTTCGTCATATTGGAGCCTACCAGCAACTGGGCACAAGATTCTCACTTAAAGCATCTTTAAGCACTTTTGGATCAAAGAAATTGGAAGAACCATCTGGTTTGTAGAAGTAGACAGAAAGATTGTGATGTCTTATCATCACCATATCCAACCATAGGCTTCGTTTTGGAGTGTCTCGAGCAGGAAATACCACTGCTTACTCCTTTACAGTAATCATCTCCATTAATTCTTACTTGTTGAGCATCACAAGACTAGGCCCAAGGCCCACTTACCACTTAAAGCCCAAAAACCAACTAAAGGCCCAAGGCCTCCTATATATAAGGTAATACCTAAAGTATGACCTCTTAGAAGCTCACAGGCTCTCAACTCTCACTACACTAGAGGACCTCCCTGACTTGACCGTCGGAGGAGGTCCCCCCCAAACCCCAGGGGGACCTCTTTCTCACGGTTTACTCTCTTGTAGGCCGCTCGGAGCTTGATCTCACGCCACAACATATTTTGGCATCAACAATTGGTGCCGACTGTGGGAATGGGCAAAAAGTCTTGCTCTTCCCGTTATTTTTAGCTCCGAAAACAGTGGCTATTTCCCCCCTTCACCGGAATCTGGCCGTCACCTCGGTGAACCACCACCACCAACAGATTCCCCTTGACGAGACGAGTCAACCGTGAAAATTTCATCCTGATCCACAGCCGGAATCGGCAACACGCGCCGCCGCCGCCTCTTTTTCTCTCCTCGCTGTTGTTTTCTCAGATCTACACAAATTCAGCCATCTTTTTCCGACACCGTTGACACCATTGGATTCCTCCTGGTTAGATGAGTATATGGCTGGAATTTCAGCCTCTTCCACCGTCGGAGTCACCGTCAAAAGCTTTCTTTCTCCTCTCGTGCTTTCGAGCTAGATCTACGCAAATCTACGCACCACCTTGCGACACCACCACCACCAACGCTTAGGGGGCAACGAGACGAAGCAGCCGCCGAAATTTCATAGCAAACAGACCACCGACGCACCTCCACGCGTCCACACAAATTGGCCACACGCCAGCCACCCTTCCCACGTGCTGCCAACAACTACCACCCACTTGTCTTTATTCAAATTTGAAGTCAACTTAAAAGAAAGCAAAGTGTCGTTCGGCACCTTCCCTATATTCTTGAAACTTAAAGTGAAAAACAAACAAAAATAAAAAGAAAGAAAAGGCCTCCAAATTTGACATGGGACTAAAAGCCAATTACCATGACATTCGGCCCCACCCTTTCTTTTCTCTAGAAATCAAAGCTAAGCAAAAGCCGAATAAATGCTATCAAGCCATCAGTCCCACTATTTTTCTACAAATTGAAATTGGGTTAAAATGCCACATGACGATCGCCCCAACACTTTGTTTTTTCTATAAATAAAGTTGCAATACAATGCAAGGTAGCCAAATACAAGTACCGGCCGGCCCCACCCCTATCTCCTCTCTTTTGCAAATTACAATTGGAATTAAAAATCAAAATACCAACCCGATCGCCCCCTACTCAATTATTTTACCTTACAAATTGCAATCGGAAATAAAACCCAAGCTACATGATCGGTCGACACCCTTTATTTTATCTCTTGCAAATTGAGATTAAAATGCAAGCTTTGCAAATGTTATGACTGACCGGCAAGCGATCGGCAAGGACCATCCTTAACCGAGTATGAAATGATGAAGCCCTCAATGGGCCCAACGCCAACAGGCGAGAGATTAGGCAAGGCCGAGCTCGACCTAGTATGGCCCCCGACCGGCAATGACCATCCCTGACCGAGTATGGGAAATGATGAAGCCCTCAAGGGGCCCAACGCGAACAGGCGATCGATCAGGCAAGACCGAGCTCGACCTAGTATGGCCCCCAATCGGCAGACAATCGACATGAACCATCCCTGACCAAGTATGGGAAAAAGATGAAACACTGACAGGCGATCGACATAATTTATCCCTGACCAAGTATGGGAAATGAAGAAATCTTCCAAGGGTCCAATACCCTTCTAAGGGATTGGACAGGAAGCCAACATGCAAGCACTCGACATAACTGACTCTTAACTTGAGGAGAACGCTTGCACCTCATGAGAGGAGAACAATCATTGATCGCCAATATAGAACGCTCGCTGAATGCGAAGCGGAGAACGCTCCTCGAGTGCCAAGCGGAGAACGCCCACCGAGTAAGTGCCAAGCGGAAAACGCCCACCGAGTGAGTGCCAAGCGGAGAACGCTTGCCGAGCGCAAAGCGTAGATCCCCAAGGAGAGGAGAATGCTCCCCGTGAGAGGAGGGCGATCACCGATCGTAAATGTAGAACGCCCGCCAAATGAGAAGCGGAGAACGCTCGTCGAGCGCCAAGCGGAGAACGCCCGCCGAGTGAGTGCCAAGCAGAGAACGCTCGCCGAGCGCATCGCGTAGATCCCTAAAGAGTGTAGATCCCGAGGAGAGGAGAATGCTCCCCGTGAGAGGAGGGCGATCGCCGATCGCAAATGTAGAACGCCCACCGAATGCGAAGCGGAGAACGCTCGTCGAGCGCCAAGTGGAGAACGTTCACCGTGTGAGTGCCAAGGGAAGAACGCTCGCCGAGCGCAAAGCGTAGATCCCCAAAGAGAGTAGATCCCATGGAGAGGAGAATGCTCCACATGAGAAGAGGGCGATCGCCGATCGTATATGTAGAACATTTTCCGAACGCGAAGCGGAGAACGCTCGCCGAGTGAGTGCCGAGCGGAGATCCCCAAGGAGAGGAGAATGCTCTCCGTGAGAGGAGAACGATAACGCTCGCCGAACGCGAATCGTAGAACGCTTGTCGAGCGCCAAGTTGAAAATGCTCGCCTAGTGCTAAGCGTAGATCCCAAAAGAAAGGAGAATGCTCCCCGTGAGTGGAGAACGATAACGCTCGCCAAACACGAAGCGTAGAACGCTTGCCTAGTGCCAAGTGGAGAATGCTCGCCGAGCGCCAAGCATAGATTCCCAAGGAGAGGAGAACGCTTGCCCAGTGGCAGGGGAGAACGCCCGCCGAGCGCCAAGCGTAGAACGCTCGTCGAGCGCGATCTGGAGGAGAATGCTCCTCGAGCGCGAATGAAGATTGCCCGAGGTCACGAATGGAGAATGCTCCCCATAAAGGAGTAGATCGCACAATGGAGAATGCTCCCCATATGGGAGTAGATCACGCAATGAAGAACGTTGATCGTGCGAATAGAGTATGCTCCCCATAAGGGAGCAGATCGCGCAATGAAAAATGCCGACCGCGCGAAAAGAAGTTCGCTCACCACATGAAAGACCCCCACTGGGGGGCAAGCTCAAGACCCCTTAAGAAGAACAAATATGAAAGCAAGTCAGCTCTTCAACCAGAACACCCGCCCACCCGCCCGCTCGATGATTAAGTGGAAGTTGTTTCGTTTGGTCACTTTATAACCACCCTCACGGTTGGGGGCAATTGTTGAGCATCACAAGACTAGACCCAAGGCCCACTTACCACTTAAAGCCCAAAAACCAACTAAAGGCCCAAGGCCTCCTATATATAAAGTAATACCTAAAGTATGACCTCTCAGAAGCTCACAGGCTCTCAACTCTCACTACACTAAAGAGGACCTCACTGACTTGACCGTCGGAGGAGGTCCCCCCCAAACCCCAGGGGGACCCCTTTCTCATGGTTTACTCTCTTGTAGGCCGCTCGGAGCTTGATCTCACGCAACGACATATTTTGGCATCAACATTACTACAAAAACCCACACCCAACATATTTCGATTGAATATTTTTATGAAATTTTGATAACTACCCTATTAAATTTTGATAACTACCATATGAAATTTTGATAATTACTTATAAAATTGTGATAAATTCCATAAGAAACTTTGATAACCTAACAATGAAATTTTAATAAACTTTCCTATGAATTTTGTAGCCTTCCTATGATTTTTGATAATATATACATACATATATATATATATATATATTCTCGAATTGAGCTCCTCCACTTTGTAGTATATAGAGCATGTTATCACACTGAGTTCCTCCATTCAACATTCCTCCACACAACATATTATTAATGTGAGCTCCATTCATTCAACATTACTCCAAATGGTACATTATCAGTATGAGTGCTCTCATGTTCACCAACCTTTTATGGAGCATATTGTTTATTTGAGCTCTTTCATTCGGTCTTCCTCCATGGAGTACGTTATCAGCTCGAGTTCTTCTATCCACCATCATTCTTAGAGCGCACTCTCCTACTCAATCCTCAAAAATTGAGCATTCCCCTTTTCGACATTCACGGCATATCTCTCGTTCATCTCACAGAGCACCATACAGTTCGACTGAGGGGCTCATTACCAAATCGAGCATTCTACAACTTAAAACTCTCCACATGGAGTATACATCCAAATCGAATATCGTTACGTTCAAGACTATCTAGTTATACGACTGGTAAGCCTATTTAGCTCAGATCGTCCCAACTTGCTCACCTGACGCTCAGTTTCATAGCCGTTTGTGCAATTATTTTAGAACCACCCTCATACATAGGGGGTAATCATGTTGAGCCCATATAGAATGGCCCAAAGCCACATTGTATATATATAGAGAACTACTCCACACATAAGGTAAAAGTTCATTATCTCCACTCTTTAGATCTTAAGTTCTCTAAACTCCTTAAAACCCACCTAACTTCAGTATCTCCAAACACCTTAATATCCTAACTTCAATATCAAAGAGGATCCCCTCCAGACAAAAATCTTGGGGACCTTATCTCATGGTCCGCTTTATTATAGATCACATGAACTTCTCTATTTGATTGATGAGGATGTCTCTCTAAGAAGTTTCAACAGCTAACATTTAACCCTTGTCCTTAGTGCATTTAACATCCAATCCCATTGTAATATAATCATATCTTCTAGTTGTGGGAAAAAAATATGAAATTCACAATCTTGCAACGGTATAAATTATCAAATCATACAATATAATTAAATTATTTTATGTTTCCAATTGAACATTGTTTAAAAAAGTGTTACATAACTCAAATATCAAAGAAAACATTAAATTTAAAGGTTAAAGGTATACGCAGGAATGCAGCATGATAATCCAGACACCTTCACCCAAGACCTAAATTTCTTTCCCAATTTCAAACATAGATTCTTTTTAATAAGAACAAAAGCAAACAATCATCAAAATTCGTACATAGGTTTAAAAATTCAACTCCTTTGAAAAATCGTTTCATGAAATCATCAAACAGAGTATTAAAAAAATGAAGAAAATAAGTTACTCTTTTTTTGGCATTTTTTTGGCAATCTAATCCGGTTTAGTTTTTAGAGTATGATTTTTACGTTTAAAATTTCAACTCCTTTTGAAAAAATTGTTTTAAGCAATCATCAAACATAGTAATGAAAATAATGAAGAAAATAAGTTAAAAAGAGTGATAAAGGAAAATGAAATTCCCAAAGCATGACAAGAAGTTATCAATACCATATCTAGACGGTATTTTTTTTATAACTACAAAAATAACAGAAATTTTAAAATGGAAAAAGAAAAATTCAAACTCTTTTCATGGCCATTGTACCTTATGGACATACATTTAAGAAAAATGATACCAAAATTACAAATGCAACAATCAATATTTATCATCATTGTTTTATTATTATTATTTTTTGCTATATTTATTATCGCTAATAATTTGGATAAGTAATTAGAAATACATACATATATATATAATAGTTTGAGTAGGATTTAAATTTATAATTAAATCATAAATAAATAATAATATATACAGTAGAAATCGGGTTGGCCAATAATAATATAATAATATATATATAACATAAAAGTCTATTTTTAAGTAATGGAAATTTTTTTAAAAAAAAGTAATGACAATTTAGAAATATTTTGGAAAAAAAGGGTACAATCGGAAAACATAAAGTTTGCCATTATTCATACTCTTATATATAGTATAGATTTGGAGAAACTATTGATTTTGTCTCATTTCGGACCAATAGGCCCATTTGAGTCCATGAAGCCCAAATTGTCAAGCCAGATGTCTTGAAACCTAAATATGATATTCTTAGACCCAATTCGTTCATATAGAAGGCCAAAGAAAGAGTTCAAGTCCAATCAGTAATTATGATGCAATAATGATTCAGTCTTGATGCAGCATTGTTAAATCCTATTTCAGGGAGGACTTCACAAGAGCAGTTTAGGAAGAAAATTCATAACTTTTGATGCAAAACTCAGAAAAATGCAAATGAGGTACCATTGGAAAGAGGATTCCAAGATCTACAACTTTTATGTTTACCTCAAGACCTAATTCTACCGTTCCGATGGACGATTTTGCCCTTCAAATTTCTGAAGAGAATTGATCTTCTCCTAATCCGACTTGGAGAATGTTTTGGACG
>AWUE01020050.1:0-53541 GCA_001974825.2 Corchorus olitorius | reverse complement strand
GAAACTTTATGTTTTCCGATTATACATTTTTTTTTCAAATATATTTCTTAATTGCCATTATTAAATAGTATTTTAATTATTCCACTAATTAAATAATATTTTAATTATTAATTTAGATTATCCTCATTAATTAGGATCCAACCTGGTCAATAGGGATGCCCCACATTATCTTTAACATCTGAATTTTCGTCTAAAATATTCTTTAAGTCAGTTTAGGAGAAGATCAATTATGTCCAGAAATTTCAAGGACAAAATCTTCCACCGAAACGGCAGAATTAGGTCTCGAGATAACATAAAAGTTGTAGATCTCGAAATCCTCTTTCCAATGGTACCTCATTTGCATTTTTCTGAGCTCTGAATCAAAAGTTATGAATTTTCTTCCAAAATTGTTCTTATTAAGTCCTCCTTTGAATAGAATTTAACAATGCCGCATCAGGGATGAATCATTACTGCATCATAATTACTGATTGGACTTGGACTCCTTATTTGGGCTTCCATATTAACGAATTGCCTAAAATATCAGATTTAGATTTCAAGACATCTTGCTTGGCAATTTGGACTTAATGGACTCAAATATGTTTTTTTTTATTTTAAGGGTAAATTTCAAAATTAATAATTTATTGTTATAGGGATTTAGAAATAAAATACAAAACTAATTTCACTAAGTTTAGCCCCAAATTATTTTTTTTATTTTAAGGGTAAATTCCATAATTAATAATATTGTTATAGGGTTTTAGAAAGAAAATATATAACTAATCCACCAAGTTTATCCCAAATTAAAATTAAAATTTTATTTTAAGGGTTAGAAAAATTAACATTTGTAAAGGGTGTATTGGGACCAATAAAGTGATGATATGTGGCCTAACATGTGAGGGACACATCAGAAGGGAATATTGTGTGGAGCAAAATGGAGGGGCGTGTAGCAAAGTTCTTAATATAAATGACCAGGAAATTGAATTTTAAAAAATGATTCTGCAAAAAAAAAAGGTGTATAATTGTTATACTCTTTAAAAAGTTTAAACTATGTGTGTATGATTTAATGCAACAATCATATATATGCTGTAAGTATAAGAATTTCCTGAAAATATTGTCTGCATTAAACATATAGTAATATTTAAAAAACTAAGATTAAATTGTTTCAAACACTATTTATTGATTCTTAAAAAAACACATAAAACATTCAAAATAGAAAAAACTTTAGCAGTCACATGATTCTCTCCATCTTTGCTTCCCAAGTCTTGAACCTTTCTTCTGGTGTTGTTGCTCAACGTGTTAACATTTGTAAACACAGTTAGCATTTTTTAGCTATGAATGGACTTGCTTTTTTTATTTTTGAATTTAAAAAAAGAAATATATTTTATGATGTACGTACAATTCAATCTTAAGAAAATGGAATCAATTGTACCTAGAATGTAAATTAAATTATAACTAAAATCTGAAACAAATCTAGAAATTGATAGGTTGATACTCAAAAAAAGTGTATAATTGTTATATTCAAAAAACGCTTAATGTGCTTAATGGGATCTTCCCCAGACAATCCATTAAATTTAGGTAAAAAATTAATGAATCCTGTTTTTAGCTCAAATGAAGCATGCAGCGTGTTATACTGAATGCAGAGGGGTAGATTGTTCAAATTAGGAGCCATAATCTCCCTCATAGGTCTATTGTCTACCACCCTTGCTGGAGGCGCAGGAGGTGGTAGCTGGCCATTCTGATTCTGATCCTGAGGTGGCAGAACTTGTTGAAGTGAGTCTACAACTTGATTGTCCACTCTATTTCCGTCTGTCATCTTTTGTTGATTTTCTTCAATTGCTCTTCTTCTTTGATTGTGTGCAAACCTTTCAATTTCAGGAACTAATTCGTATTCAGGTTTTAGTCCCTCAATTCTACGGGTCATGCACTACCTGTAAGCTAAATAAACAAAATTTAGTAACAACCAAATAGAAAAGAGAAATAAAAGTTTAAAAATAAAAATAGTAAACTGAACTAAACTAAGAGAAAAGTAGCTAATCTACTTAATTCCCCGGCAACGGCGCCAAAAATTTGATGCGCGTCTGATCGAGCCAAAAATAATCTTATTTTTATGGCTATTTTATTATGTTTTTGGATCTATTTATGCTTAAATATATGTTATTTTGTTAATATTTGTGATTTGAGTCTTTATGAGATGTGAAATTGATAATTTGATAATTTTCACTACTTTTGGAGCTATTTTGATGATTTTTTACACAGATATGAGCAAAGCAATTTTGAGTATAGATTTGGAGATTGGAAATTTGTGTTTGAAGATTTATTGAAGACAATTTGAAGATTTGAAGACCATTGAAGAATAATTTCAAGAGCAAGAATTGAAGAATGGAGCTTTAATTGCGAAGGATTGAAGACAAGCCATGGAGAAGCCCGGAAGCTAAGGAATTTTGGATATTTAATATGGGAAAATACTCAGCCCATATAAATCATTAATCGGAATTAAAATCCCAATTAATGACTCCTATATTCAAGGAAATATCTAAAATCCCGTAGATTCCCGATTCTAGTCCTAGCAGGATTAGGATTCAGCGCAGTTTCGGTAGAAAAATCATAATTTTCTGCTCAGACCTCCGTTTTAGGCCCATGAGTACTCCTTGGAAAACTAACTCTGAGATCTACAACTTTTCTTTGAAGTCCAAGACCCAGTTCTGTCATCTTCAAGCCAAAAAATGACATCGAAGTCCCTGCACGAATTCAGCAAAATTTTAGGATCCTATTTTGACTTAGATTCTACTCTAGGAAGATTTTTAGTCTAACTTGGACTCTAAGTTAGACCCAAAAATGTCATATACTCCTTTCCTACTTAGACTTGGAGTCTTTGGGTTATTTCCACTATAAATAGTCACCTTAGGTCTAGATTTTTGATGTATGAGATCGAGAGATTTTATTTTGAAGAATTGTAGAAGATTTGGAGGAGTTTTCCCTAGGAGCCGCCGCCCCTCTCTTCTTCCCATCCTTAGATAAGTTTTTCTTCTTTTCTTTGGATGCTCACTCAATTCATGAGTAAGTAATCCTTTTCTTTTCTCCAATGTAGAATTTAATTGATCTCTTGACTTATATCATGATGAGATTTTGTGCTTTTATATGAAAATTAATAGGGTATTTCTTAATATCTCTGCATGAATTCTATGTTGCTTGTTTTGATAGATTGAAGCTAGCACTTTCTTGATAAATTAAGTAGCATTAGTTAAATTAAATCTTGAAGGATCTTCGGATTTAATTGTATGGTAGCAATTGGAAGCGAAGGATCTTCCTTCCAAGGGATTTAAGAATCTTTGACCAATTTCTAATTGCCCATTGTGCTTGTAAATTACTAGATCTTAATGCTTTATTCTTGGTAATTATCACACTGGATCAAGAGGTAATTATTTAAAGAATAAAAGGGATAATTTACACTGGATCAAGAGTTTTATCTAATTAAGTTAATTTAGGATTAAATTCCAAGCAAGCTATCCATTGGTTTCATAATCTTTAGATATCAATGATCCATGGTATTGTTGTCAAGAGGGATATTAATTCTATGTTGGAGGTTTCTTTTAATTATTTTCTTAACTCATCTTCTGCTATTGATTAATTATTTTCTTTAATTTTCTTGATTGTTCTCTTAGATAATTTTAATTGTTAGTTTGATTTGATTTAATTTTACTCTCAAAATCTTCTTTATTTTATTTGTTTTGTTTTAAGAAAAAGAACAATAACCTTTCTCTTTGTGGGATCGACCCCTACTTGTCCTAGCTATCTTTAGTTAGTAATTGTTGGGATTTTTATTTTTATGATTTGCTGACGACCGATCAGCGTCGCAACTAGAGCTGTTCAAGGGCCGGGCTACCCGCCCAAGCCCGTAAGCCCGCCCAATATTTTAAAGGGTTTGGACAAGAGTTTTAAGCCCATTGGATGGGCTTGGACAAAAATATCAAGCCCATTTATTAAATGGGCCGGGCTTGGGTATAAGAGCAAAAGCCCAAGCCCGGCCCGGGCCCGGCCCGATTAAGGAAAAATACTTGTTTTTATTTTTATTTGTTGATATATAATATATATTAAATATAATTTATACGTACACCATATGTTAAATAGAAAAAGATGAACAATATATGTAAAAAAATCTTATTATCAATGAGAATAGTATGTTATACGTAGTATATATCATATTTTATATTTACGATTATATTTATATAATTAATTAATATAATTTAATTCTTAAAATAATTATTAGAAAAATATTAAACGGGCTTTTGGACGGGCCTTGGTCTAAGTATTTGATAAATGGGCCGGGCTTGGACAAAAGTTTGAGGCCCGTTTTATAAATGGGTCGGGCTTGGGCAACACTAATGACCTTAATCTCAAGGCTAGGCCCGGCCCGAACCCGGCCCGGCCCTGCCAATGAACAGGTCTAGTCGCAACACACCAAATAATAATCGCAAATTCACTAACTTATAGCTAGGGTAAATACGAGCCGAGTCCCAAGGGAATTAAAGTTATTAACTACTTAACCAAACAAGTTTAAAATAAAAATGGGGGGTTTTGATTTAACTATGAACTAAGTTGCAAGAGAAGATAAATTGCAAATAAATAAATATTCAAGAAAATATTAATCAAGTAAAATAGATATCAAGTGATGGAAATCCCAACTCTAAAGCATTGATTCATAGGTAGTTAATTCAATCATTGGCACTAAATATAAATTCTCCTAACTAAATAGGTAGCAGACTAAATGCTAAAAGCCAATTAATCTCTATTTTTCCTTATTTATCATTAGCCATTACGCAAATCCTAGACTAAATCCTAATAAATATACTAACCTAGTTTCAATCGCCTACTAGGTTCAAGTAAATTATCGCATAAAGAACTAGAAAAATATTAGCCACCAATAGATAATATTCACTATTATAGGCAATATTCAATCTATTCCTAATTTTCCCTTAGAGGGCTAATCTAAGTTGTTACTTGAGATATGAAAACCTACACTTGCATATAGGATTCTAGATCTAACTTTAGAAAACATATTAAAATTAACTAGGTGCACTTCTAATTAATTAAAACATGCATTCATTCCAACAATATAGAGAAAATTAGAATACCCAATCAAAAGAATTTAATTAAGAGCAAAGCCTCATAAATTAAAAACCCTAAAATCAATTTGCTTTAGAGTTGGAAAGGGGAAATTTAGCTACTCATGCTTTGAAAGACAAAAACACAAGTATTTAGATTAAACATGAGATAAAATTCAGAGTAAAAGGGAAAGAAACCAAGAGAGAGCCATTCTCCCTTTCTTCTTTTCTCCAAAATCCACCTTCAAAGCTAAAACAGAAATCTCCAATTCGAAAGTTGAATTCCCGTCAAAAGTATGCGGCTAAATATATATGAAATCCTAATATTTTTTTGTTTTTGGCAATATTACAATTTTGCCATCAAGTCTAAAGAAATAATTAAAATGGTATGGTCATCACGTCCTTCTCTTAACGGCCCAAATAGCATGTAGCTGGAATTGATTACAGCCCAAAAGGTTGAGCCCAAGTGACTCTAATTTGTAGTTTTGTCTTCAGCCCTGTTTCGACCCAAAGAGGGTTGAGTTTGACCCTGATGAAGGTCGAAACAAGGAAATTTCCTTCTTGCTCTTGGTGAATCACGCCCATTCTGTGAAGGTTGATTTCGACCCGCTCCTAGTTGATGCAGGACATCTACTTCTTTGCTCATAATGCTTCTTTTTGCTTCCAGTTCTCCTTTAAAGTACCTAAAACATATAAGTGAACAACTAAGTAGCAAATCAACTCAAAAAGTCATAAAACACCTTTATAATGACATGAAAAAGATAGGAAATCATGAACTCAACAGTAACAAAATGTTATAAAGAGACAAATTTCTTAATTAATAATTCCTATGCTAAAGCAACTTCAAAGTATTTGAAAGGATTTGTTAAAATTCCATATGACTCTTGGATCTAGGAATATATTATATCTTCCTTTTCTGCTAATGTTCAAGTTCAAGTTAGGTAAAGAAAGGTTGTTACAATCTAGCGTCAGAGTATGTTATTGTATGTAAACCTTAAAAAAAGTTTAGGGTGATACCGAAAAAAAAATGTATGCCTTATGGATCTAAACATCCATTTTTGATTCCAATGTATATTTATTTATTAAATTGTTCTTTTTAAAGATTCATCATTAAGAATAAGAAAAATATTAACCCTTAATCATTCCCTTTCTTCTGTCAAAAAAAAAAAGCATTCCCTTTCATGTTTCATCACTTCACTTTGCTAGGACAATTATTAGAGGAAAGCAGCGCAATGATCATTATTTAAGTGGTTGATTATCGACAAAAAATTCTTCTGTCAAAATATTTGCTCAGTTAAGGGATTTTTGGTTATTGTAATGACAGAGAGATTCAGATTTTACAGTTAGTATTAGGGAAGAATTGGGAGAAATCTAGTACAAAACAATCTTTGTGGTGAAAATATCTTAACTGTTAAATGTAGTACACTTGACTTGATTTGAATATAGACTGGCCTCTCTAGTCATAAGAGGAGCCAAATCCGTCAAAATTACATTCAATTGAAGAAATGGGAGTGGGAGCGTTTAATTGGTTTGGGGTCCAGTTTGAGATGGACCTAGTTTTGGAGGTCCAATCGGCCTCATTTGAAAATTACACATAACGGCCCACTTGACATTGAGCAGAAAATTTATATATTTTTGTTATTGTAATTTTTTTGTTTTTGGGTTTATATATGGTTAAATACCTAAAAAAATCCTTTATGTTTTCCTTTTAAGACAAAATAATCCCTTATGCTTCTTTCGAGACAAATTAATCTCTTACGTTTCAAAAATGAGCCACGTTAGTCCTTTTTGGATGGCCCGTTAGTCACATGACTAACGGCCATCAAATTTACTGATGTGGCTTTTCCACATCAGCAAAAAATCTATGTGGCATCCACGTGGCTTTTCCACGTTAGCAAGGGACTAATTTGTCCAAAAAAAAACATAAGGGATTTTTTGTCCTAAAAGAAAAACATAAGGGATTTTTTTGTTTCAAAAGAAAAACATAAGAGATTTTTTTTAGTATTTAGTCTATAATTTATTTTTTGAAATAAATATTTGATTTTTTCTTTTTTTCTTTTTTCCTTCTCCTTCTTTCCAAAAACTCTACCCACAATGTGCCAAATAATAACTCATCTTTTAAAATTAAAATGGTAAAGATAATTCCCTAAAAAATGGTAAAGATAAAATATTTATAAAAATATTGAATTTAATTAAATAAGAATAGAATTTTTGGTAAAATAAAATTGTAAAGTTTAAATAATGTCATTTAAGAAATATATTTAAAAAATTATAATATATCTAATTCTTTAATTAAAATAGTAAAATTATAAAAATAAAATAGTTATAAATATATTAGAATTGATTAAATAAAAATAGAGTTTTTAATTGAGTAAAATTGTAAAAGTTTAAACAATGGCATTTAAGAAATATATGAAAAATAAGGGTAAGAAATATATTTAAAAAATTCTGATATATCTAAGTTCTTAATTAAAATATTAAAATGGTAAAAATAAAATATTTATAAATATATTAGATTAAATTAAATAAAAATAGAGATTTTAGTTGAGTAAAACTATAAAAATTTAAACAATGGCATTTAAGAAATATAATCAAAAAATAAGGGTACAGTCGTCAATTCAAAAGTTTTATAACCCGCCGGAGTTAGGAGTTTTGGAGAGAGTTTTTTCGTTTCGACTAAGAGTAGATTAAATATGTTAGGGGCTTGTTTCTAGAAAACATAGGCACGTAATGTTAAGGGCTTGTTTTTTAAATATATTTCTTAAATGACATTATATAAATTTTTATAATTTTATTTTACCAAAAATTCTATTTTTATTTCATTAAATTCAATATTTTTATGACTATTTTATCTTTACCATGTTCTTAGGAAATTATCTGTATCATTTTAATTTTTAAAAGATGAGTTATTATTTGGTACATTGCCAATAGAGTTTTTCAGTTTTTGGAAAGGAGAAGGAAAAAAAAAGAAAAAAATTATTTCAAAAATTAAATTATTGACTAAATATCAAAAAAATCCCTTATGTTTTTCTTTTGGGACAAAATAATCCTTTATGTTTTTTTTATGGGACAAATTAGTCCCTCACTGACGTGGAAAAGCCACGTGGACTTCTTGTTGACGTCACGTGACTAACGGACTGTCCAAAAAGGACTAACGTGGCTCATTTTTGAAACGTAAGGGATTAATTTGTCCCGAAAAAAACATAAGAGATTATTTTGTCCCAAAAGCAAAATATAAGGGATTTTTTTGGGCATTTAGCCGTTTATATATAATACACCGTCAGTGGAGTTTAGCCGACTGCACAAACGGGTCTTAAAGAATGACATGTGTCCCCTAGGGACTAGATTGAAATATTTAAAATTTAATTAATTCAGAAAAATGAATATGTGTCAACTCCACAACCCGCTTGTGGAGTCCAAAATTTACACCGTCGGTGTATCAAATAATTACCTTTTTTTTAATTATTCGAGGAGTTGACACGTACACATTTACTGAATTAATTTTGTTTAAAAATTCAAAATTATTCTCTAAAACACACATGTCAACCCTTAGACCTTTATGTGTAATCTACTAAACTCCACTAACAATTCCCTTTCTTTTTGCAAAAAAAAAAACTCCACTAACAGCGTACTGTATAATTTCCTTTTCTTTTTTTAAGTTTTAGTGGATTCATCATTAGGAATAAAAAAAATATTAGTTGCATTTCATTTTCACAAGTTCACACAATCATACATGAACTCTAAATTAATCAGAATTTATTGTGTACTGAAAAATTCGTAAGATAAAACAAAAATCATCTAAGTTGATCAGAGGAGAGATTAACGACAAAATAATAATTACTTAAGCTATTGATAAACCTAAATAATTCTTCTGATAAAAACCCACTACGAGGGAGGAAAAGATAATAGAGACTTCTCTTACAATTCAATTTCTTAAGATAAACCTACTATTTCCTCTTTTTCTGAAAAAAACAAAACAAAAACAAAAAAAAACAAACAAAAAAAAAACAAAAAACAAAAAACAAAAAAAAACAAAACAAAACAACTAATTTTGAAGAATTTAAAGCTTTGGCCTAATGGTCAATTCCAAGGCCTCAAAAGTTCATCCAGAAGGTAGGGTTCGAATCCTTGCCCTTCATTCCCTCTCCCTCTCTAGTTGTTCCCAATGTAAAAAAAAAAAAAAAAAAAAAAGAACTAATTTTGAAATGCAACTCGATTAATAGAACAATTAAAAGTGCAAAACCACACACAAGTGAAGGCAGCTACTATTAATCGCTTAATTAGCTATAGCCTTTCTCTTTGCTAGAATTCATAAAGCAACTTTTCGAAGACTTTGGTGTGGGAGGTCTCGAGCCTTGCCACTATAGTCAAGGTCCCATCATTCGTCGGGCTTGGCAATATCAACACTATACCTTCGAGGACAATATTTGCCGGTCTCATAAAAACAGGACATCCCCATCCAAAATCTGCATCATGAATCGGCAGCCATACCCAACTGTTGATAGTTAGACATGGGCACCTTATTGTGCTTGGTCCTCGCACCACAGTCGTAATGTCATCAACATTTTCTATGTAGTCAATGGCCGATCTTAGATATTCATTGTTTATTTCTTTCAACCCTCCGTTGATTCTTTTCACAGTATCTAAAAAGGGTTCGGATTCAAGATCACTAACTTGAACAATCAATGCGGGAAAGAAGATTACATTACCAAAGAAGCCAGGTGGTAGAGGAGGATCCAATCTTCGTCGCCCATCGATTGGCATGAAAAGTTTCACTTCTTGATCATTTGCCAGGCCTCTTGCTTTGGTTACACGCCATATATGTGCAGTTAAAATACTAAAAGAGCTGAATTTTGTGCTAGAGTTTTCGTTAATTTTAGCTTTCAGGGTGTTTAGCTGCTGAGCGGTGATCTTATAGAGAGATACAATTGATGGTTTGACATCCGTTGAAATAGAATTTTTCAGAGGAGGGGATGGTTCGTATTCAATATGATGGAATTTTGGAGTTGGTGGTGATCGGGCTCGAAGAAGTATTCGATCGAGAAATGGTGCAACCTCAAGAGGCAAACCTCGAGCTATGGCAGCCCAACTACTAATGAAATGAAGTGCCGATGGACCATCCACCATTGTATGTTGAAATGCAATGCCAAGACTTACTCCTCCGCACCTGAAACTTGTTACCTAGAAATTTTCAAACATATATATAAAATTATCTTCAGCTTATTAGCATTTTTGCACCCTGAACCATAGTGTTAATTGCGACAACATCAAATTGCGACAACCTGCTGAATAATTTTTCAAATTCAGTCGTTAACTCCCTGAATTTCTCAAATTCAAGATAATTTACTCCTGATGTAGGGTCAAATTGTCCTCATGAATTTATCAAATTTTCCTGAATTTGGTAAATTCAGGGGCAAATTATCGTGATTATTGTTTAGGGGCAAAGTGTCCTTAACTTGATAGTTAAGGAGGCAAAAAGGATAATAGTTAATCCAATTATCTTCTTATTATGTATGTATATATATGTGAGATTTGGAGTTGAATGGATTTTTTACCTGTACAGCAAGAAGTGGATAAGCTGAAATTCCTCCAGAATAATCAACTTTCGGAGCCAACTGTGGAACTTTTGAACTATCTGTAAAATCCCGAATCAAATCATCCATGACACAAGAAGTTTCAGCCTCTATAAACAGCACTCCTTTTCTGTTGCATATGATTTCAAGCCTTCCATCTTCGTCATATTGGAGCCTACCAGCGACTGGGTAGAATGGCACAAGATTCTCACTTAAAGCATCTTTAAGCACTTTTGGATCAAAGAAATTGGAAGAACCATCTGGTTTGTAGTAGACTTGTTCATGGGTTAGGTCGGGCCGGGTTCGGGCCGGGCCTAGCCTTGAGATTAAGGCCATTAGTGTTGCCCAAGCCCGGCCCATTTATAAAACGGGTCTCAAACTTTTGTCCAAGCCCGGCCCATTTATCAAATACTTAGACCAAGACCCGTCCAAAAGCCCGTTTAATATTTTTTTAATAATTATTTTAAGAATTAAATTATATTAATTAATTATATAAATGTAATTGTAAATATAAAATATGATATATACTACCTATAATATATTATTCTCATTGATAATAAGATTTTCTACATATATTATTCATCTTTTCTTATTTAACATACCGTGTACGTATAAAGTATATTTAATATATATTATATATCAACAAATAAAAAATAAAAACAAATATATTTCCTTAATCGGGCCGGGCTTGGGCTTTTGCTCTCATACCCAAGCCCGGCCCATTTAATAAACGGGCTTGATATTTTTGTACAAACCCATCCAACGGGTTTAAAATTCTTGTCCAAGCCCTTTAAAATATCGGGCGGACTTACGGGCTTGGGCGGATAACCCGGCCCTTGAACAGCTCTAGTTTGTAGAAGTAGACAGAAAGAGTGTGATGTCTTATCATCACCATGTCCAAGTTTGAGAGCCATAGGCTTCGATTTGGAGTGTCTCGAGCAGGAAATACCATTGTTGACTCCTTTATAGTAATTATCATTTTTATTACAAAAACCCTGCAATATCAATTAGGAATATATATTAAATATGTAATATTATTTACTTCTTGTGTGAAAAATCTTTTCTATATTTGTGTTAATGAGTGAAAGAGTATAAATTATAATATGATACCTTAGGTATATAAGCGTTGAAGCAAACTAGTGGCAACCGGAAATCTTCAAACTCATTGGCCGTTGAAACTAGAAAGAGAGCGGGAAGCAGTCAAGAATTAGAGACAAGAACAAATTACTTGAACTAGAAAGAAAAAGCTAGATTTGAGAGAGATTAATTAGAATCATTAATACTATAGAAAGGACAAAGGTTACCGATATATCACAGTTTACCTCGATTATATATAGACATGTGAAATTATTATTTAATCCCATAATTTTGGAGTAAGTAGGAGTGGGTACTATTTTTTTCTTTAAACAATAATTCAGAGGCAAACTACCCATTCATTAGTGGATGTGCTTTGCAATTTTGACCGTCGGTTGAAACATGAGATTTTAGTCGGTTGGCACTTGGCAACCACCATCCACCTATGGGTTCCATTGTGAAAGTTAATGTCGATGGTAGTGCTAGGGATATTCCAGGTGTTGGAGGTCTTGTGGGAGATCGGGAAGGACAATGGCTGGGTGGTTTTACTTACCGCGAGTTGGTTTGTCATCTATCATGGTATAGCTAAATTATGGGGAATTTTTATCATGGGCTATTATTGTGTTGGAACGAAGGTTGTAGGGAGGTTGAGCTGGAGACTGATTAAATATGTAATATTATTTACTTCAATGTTAAAAATCTTTTCTATATTTTTTCTTAATGAGAGTAAAATGATACCTTAAGTATAAGCGTTGAAGCAAATTAGTGGCAACCGGAAATCTTCGAACTCTTTGGCCGTAGAAACTAGAAATATAGAGCGGGAAGCAGTCAAGAATTAGAGTCAAGAAAAAATTATTACTTGAACTAAAAAGGGAAAAATTGAGAGAGATTAGTTAGAATCATTAATAATAGACAGGTTACTGATATTATCACAGTACCATTGTCAACTCGATTATATAGACATGTAAAATTATTAATCCCATAGTTATGGGGTAAGTGGGAGTGGGTATTATTTTTCTTTAAACAATTCAGAGGCAAACTACCCATTAATTACAATTTACAAATGAGATTCATCACGTGGCCAATACTATTTTTCTTAGGGTAATTATTTGATACACCGATGGTGTAAATTTAGGACTTCACAAGCGGGTTGTGAAGTTGACACATGTCCATTTTTTTAATTAATTAAGTTTTAAATATTTCAATCTAATCCTTAGAAGACACATGTCACCCTTCAGAACCCGCTTGTGTAGTCTGCTAAACTCCACTGACGGTGTATTGTATAATTTGCCTTTTTCTTATTCTTTTGACCCAACAATGATCGTTTCCGTTGTGTGAACAAACTAGAAATAAAGTTAAGAAAATCAATGTGGTTTAGCAGACTACATATGTAGGTATAATTTAAGGGTTGATATTTATCTCTTTAGAGAAGAGATTTAAATAATAAAAATTTAATTAATTATGAAAGGAAAATTATACAATACACAATCAGTGGAGTTTAGCAGACTACACATGCGGGGGCATGGACGGAGGGAGAGGGGGGAGGGGGGAGGGGGGCCACTCCCCAATGAAAGTACTTTATATCGGTAGACTTTGATCAAATAAATAGTGGCATTATTATGCTTTGGCCCCCCTACTCTTTTCTTTCTATAATTTATCCTTATGAAATATTTATAAACTAATTCTTTTATATAAACATCATCCAAATTTTCATTAATTTCTCTCAATCTATTTTAAGGATTAAGTATTTTTTTGAAACGAAATTTTAAGGATTAAGTATCTATTCATCATATTTTTTTCTACTTTATTTATAGTATTAACACCTAAAATTGGTGTTAACTCAACTCATGACATCAAATTGCTTTGTTTACATTATATATTAGTATTATTCTCATATATACTATTTTTACATTAACATTAATTGATATATATATATATATGAATATGAATTAATATATATGGTTAGATGATGACTTATTGAAATAGTATATATATACACGAGTTGGCCCCCAACGAAAAATTTCTGGTTCCGCCCCTGTGTTGGGGGTTAAGGGTTTACATGTGTCCTTAGGAATATTTTTGAATTTTAAAAACAAAATTAATTCATAAAATGGGAAACAAAATTAATTCATAAAATGGATGTGTGTCAACTCCTCACCCCGCTTGTGGAGTCCAAATTTTACATTGTTAGTGTATCAACTCGTGAAGTCTAAAAACTCCACTGACTGTGTACCAAATGATAACTCTAAATTTAAATTCATTTTATTAAAAAGGTTTATATATAATACACAGTCAGTGGAGTTTAGCAGACTGCACAAGCGGATCTTGAAGGATGACATGTGTCCCCTAAGGACTAAATTGAAATATTTAAGATTTAATTAATTCAGAAAACTGGATATGTGTCAACTCTACAACCCACTTGTGGAGTCCAAAATTTACACCGTCGGTGTATCAAATAATTACCTTATTAAAATTTGGAGGATGTCATTCACACAAAAAAGAGTTGCTCAGGTAGATTTAAGTCACTTTTATAAGCTTATTATATTATAATAATAATAATAATTTTAGAGTTGTTATACACTCCATGGAGATTTAAGGTGAGAATTGCTGCAAAATAATCTCTGGGACAGCAAGAGCAAAGCAACAAAAGTCCAAAATCCAGCTACAAAGTACAAACACAGACTGAAAAAACACAACAGCAAAACACTAAAAATATAAAACAGGACACCACAGAGTCACACCTTCATTCTGGTTCATCGTTGAAGAACAAATAAAAGGTCCATCTCCCTACCTTTTTTTATTATTAGATGGTTAAATAAACAAATTTGGTTTACTGTAACAGAAAGTTTTGACATTATATATTTTGAATCTAGATCGGTATAGACCATCTAAAACTTAATGCTCATGCCTTGAATAAGATTATAAACTATGAAGCATAAAAAGCAGAATATAATTATATATATAATTATAAACAAACATTTGGGCATTTGGCTGATGTCGCCTGCAACACCTCGGTTTATAAAATTAAAAATGGGATCTGACGAATGGCATGCATATGGGGAAATAAATTAAAATTATGATGATGACATATTCCATGAGATATTCGGTATAATAATTGAACTTTGCCATTGCCAATGTGATTTCTTAAGTAACAAAATGTTATAAAGAGACAAATATAATCTTGTTTAATAATTCGTATGCTAAAGCAACTTCTAAGTTTTTTAAAGGATTTGTTAAAATTCCATATGACTCTTGGATCTAGGAATATATTATAATTTCCATTCTCTGCTAATGTTCAAGTTCAAGTTAGGTAAAGGAAGGCTGTCACAATCTAACGTCAGATTATGTTATTATCTGTAAATCTTAAAAAGAGTCTAGAATGATACCGAAAAAAAAGTATAATTAGGGTGATACCGAAAAAAAATTGTACGTGTTATGGATCTAAACATCCATGTTCTATTCCAATGTATATTTATTTATTAAATTGTTCTTTTTTAAGATTCATCATTAAGAATTTGAAAAATATTAACCCTTAATCATTTCCTTTCTTCTGTCCAAAAAAAAAAAATCATTCCCTTTCATGTTTCTTCACTTCACTTTGCTAGGAGAT
Organism: Corchorus olitorius; assembly: GCA_001974825.2. Lineage (NCBI taxonomy): Eukaryota > Viridiplantae > Streptophyta > Magnoliopsida > Malvales > Malvaceae > Corchorus > Corchorus olitorius. The sequence goes on along the minus strand of AWUE01020050.1, from coordinate 38,206 downwards.
CATTATTTAAGTGGTTGATTACCGACAAAAAAGATAATTGGGCACCTCCTCTTTATATTATTTTCCCTCTTTTTGGCCATACCTATTATGTTTAGGAAAGAAAACTAGAAAAGTAGAGACTTTATCACATGCACATAAGGCACCCCAATCTTAACGATTAAAAATGAGATTTTGTCACATGAATTGTATATATAGTGGTACCTAATTAGTCAACTATATAATTATATAGTATTATACCCATGTCTCCATATGAAGAGTTCTATTTTTGCTACTTCCATATCAAGAGTTGTTAATTATTACTATATTTATGGAAAACCATTGAGAGCGAAAGAAGAAAAAAATATAGACTTCAATTCAATTTCTTAACGACAAACTCATATGCTTTAACCACAAAGGAGATTTGGAATGCAATATTCCATTAACAGAGAACAACTTATAGTGCAAACCACACACTGATTGAATTCCCAAGACCAAAATCTTAGTTTTCAATAGAAGAGGAATGCTTGGGGCCCCCGATAGATACTAACAATGTCGAAAAGACGACTATGAAAATGGCTTCCATCGTGGCTAGATATCATAAAGCAACTTTTCAAAGACTTTGGTGTGCGAGGTCTCAAGACGAGCCACAATAGTCAGGCTTCCATCGTCAGTTGGGCTTGGCAATACCAGAACAATGCCTTCGAGGACAACGTTTGCCGGTCTCATAAAAAGGGGACGTCCCCAACCGAAATCTGCATCATGAACCGGCAACCATACCCAACTGTTGATAGTTAAACTTGGGCTTGTTATAACATGGGGTCCTCGCACCACACTCGAAATGTCATCAACAGTTTCTATATAGTCAATAGTTGATCTTAGATAGTCATCGTTCGTTTCTCTTAACACTTTACTGATTCTTCTCACGGTTTCTGAAAATGGCTCGAATTCAAGATCATTAGCTTGAGCAAGTGTTGCAGGGAAGACAATTACATTACCAAAGTAGCCTGGTGGGCATGGAGGGTCCAATCTGCGTCGCCCATCGATTGGCATGAATAGCCTAGTTTGTTGATCATCTGTCAAGCCTCTTGCTTTGGTCACACACCGCCATATATGTGCAGCTAAGATGCTGTAGGAGCTGAATTTCTCGTTTATTTTGGACTTCAGGGTGTTGAGTTGCTTGTTTGTGATCTTAAAGAGGGAGACGACTGAAGGTTTGGGTTCACCTGAAACAGGGTTTTTCAGGGGAGGGGATGGATCGAATTCAATGTGATTGAATTTTGGAGTTGGTGGTGATCGGGCTTTGAGAATTGTTCGATTGAGGAATGGGGGAACCTCGAGCGGTAAACCTCGTGCTCTGTCTGCCCAACTATTGATGAAATGAAGTGCGGATGGTCCATCTGCCAATGTATGTTGAAGTGCAACGCCAACACTTACTCCTCCACATTTGAATGTTGTTACCTAACAAAAAGATTGAAACACATACAATGTTACTTCAAATTGTATTTGTATTTGTCCTCAATTACATACATATATGTGTATTTGTAAAGTACACCCCATTTATTCATGTTATATGCATACCACCTCTCTCACAAAGTTTGATAGTAGAATGACTATTTTAGCTTAGACACATGAGTACACATGAGTATAGAGGTGAATAAATGAGGTATACAAATAAAATAGTACTCCACATTATCTTTCCAAGTAGTGCTAGAATTTAAACTGGAAAACGAGAAATCATTTACCATACTCTTAACTTCAATGATTAGTATACGATCCCTGTAATAGCCTCAAATATATCAAAATACAAATGGTAGATACACACCCCAGACTACCATCTTTTGTATCCACCCTTCTAAAAGTTGTGCAAAGTTACTAATTTTGGTAACTAGTATAATTCAATTCCTAAGAGTCTCAAATATCAAAATAAAAATGGTAAATAAACACCCCTCACTACCATTTATAGCATCCAAATTCTCTTAATAACCTTGTAGATCATTTTTTTACCCCTGATCTCATGAATGGTGAGAAAGGTAGAGTGTCAGAGTGAAGTTTTGGGTTACCATGATCCAATCTTGAAATACACAAATTTTCAATCACAAATATCATTGTCCAATATAAAATTGGATATATGACCTAGACATACATAATGGCTTAAATACTTAAACTAGTCTTTTATGCATTACCAAAGGTGTTCATAATTAGTTATAAATAATGATGATGAGTGCTCTGCTTTTTTTTACCTGTAAAGCAACAAGAGGATATGATGAAATTCCACCGGAATAATCAACTTTGGGAGCCAAGTCTGGAACTCTTGAACTATCTGTAAAATCCCTAACCAGATCATCCATCACACAAGAAGCTTCAGCCTCAATAAACAAAACTCCTTTCCCATTGCACATAATTTCAAGCCTTCCATCTTCATCATATTGAAGCCTTCCAGCAGCTGGGTAAAATGGCACAAGAATCTCACTCAAAGCATCTTTAAGAACTTGGGTATCAAAGAAATTGGAAGAACCATCTGGTTTATTGTAGAAGTAAACAGAAACTGGGTGAAATCGAATCTGAACCAAGTCCAAGTTTGAGACCCAGAGTCTTTCTTCTGGTGTTTCTTTAGCAGGAAACACCATTGTTGACTCCTTTATACTGATCTCCATCTTTGCAAAACCTAAACAGTTAGAACTTAAATTAGTCAACGAAAAAGAAAACTGTGCTGAAAATTTTTCTTTCCCAAAATCTCAAAATTTGTTTCTATGTTCTTAATGAATACTAGAAGGAAGGTAATAAATGTAGAGTCAAAAATTCTGTATAAACTATTTTTTAATGAAAATAATAATACCTTATAAAGAATTGGAGCAGATGGAGTGGCGGCCGGAAATCTTCAGAATCTTCGGCAGTAGCACCGGGAAGAGACTTAACTAAAAAGGGATTAGAAGGAAAAAGATGATCAAATCCTTGAAAGAAGGGAAAATGAAGAAGAAAGTTGAAATAATTAAGCTCGATGGCAAACCAAAAGTAATGGAGAATAAATAAGTTTCAGTAAGCAATTTTTTTCATTTTTTTTTCTGCCCAACACTAAGCAGCTTTTATGAACGCAAATTTTGGATCCAGATTATAAAAATTTGGACACATAAATCTCACGTCAATATTATAGTATTTTATTTTGGAGAAATGTGAATCTACCCCGAAAGAAAGGGTAACGAACCAATATTTTAAAGCCTATAAGTTTTGGTCAATACGAAAGAACAGTAGAACACGTCTATTTAAATTTTCTTCTTTTTCTTTTTTTTTGCAAGAAACACACACTAGTATCTTTTTATTTAAAAGAAAATATCATTCAATTAATATTTTAAATGCATATATTGAGCTAAATCGTGTTTCATCTTTCAACCGTGAAAATTAATTTTCATAACTAATTTTCTTAATAAAGAAAGAAAATATTATTCTTAAATTAAAAGAAACTATTAATACCTTTCTCGAACTTGGTACTAAAATTTGAGGGGTAGAAACAAAAACTGGAATTCTAGAAGAAAAGCTTGAGTTTGAGTTTTAGCAGCCAGCGGAAAGAGAGGCCAAATAGTCAAATTGCTTGGGCACCAACGATGATGAAAAAGGATGATGATGTGGGGAATCTTTGGCACATTTGCAATATTTATAAAGGGGAAAAAAAGAAAAAAATAATGTGAAGAAAGATTTAAGATCATGATTAGGTAGCCACATTCGCATCGTGGAAACTTGTGGTTCACATGGCCCTTAATTATACAGAGAAATACCGCAACAATAAGGTATTATAAGTATGTGAATACGACCTGATTGCTTGATTAAACATGTGTCCACTATATTAAAATTTAAACCTCTGTATTTAATTTTTTCAAAAAAAAAAATACCTCTGTATTTAATGTGTATAGTTACAAGACATGAACTTTGTTAAGAAAGAATAATTCTATTTGCCTGTCACTTTCCTTTTATAGAATTGAGTTTAGTCCTTTTTTTGAGATAAAGAATTGAGTTTAGTCCTAATTTCACTAAATTTGGTTTCAAATTAAAATTTTATTGTTATTTTAAGGATAAATTACATAATTATTAACTTATTATTATAAGGTTTTGGAAATAAAATATATAACTAATTCACTAAGTTTAGCTCAAATTAAAATTAAAATTTTATTTTAAGAGTTAGAAAAACTAAAATTTGTAAATGGTGTATTGGGACCAATAAAGTGATAACATGTGGCCTAACGTGTGATTGACACGTCAATAGGGAGTATTATGTGGAACAAAATGGAGGGACGTGTAACAAAATTCATTAAGAAATTGGGTTATATATGTTTTTTTTGTTAAAATCGAAAATAATATAGTATGATTTTTTTTGTGATAGGGTATATATGATGGTAAATTATACAATACACCGTTAGTGGAGTTTAGTAGACTACGCAAGTGGATCCTGAAGGGTGACATGTCTCCTCTAGGGATTAGATTGAAATATTTAAAACTTAATTAATTTAAAAATTGGACATGTGTTAACTACACAACCCACTTATGGAGTCCGAAATTTATACTGCTGATGTATCAAATAATTACCCATATATGATTTAACCCCTTTACACACCATACTTTGTTACAATATAGATTGAGCGTAAAGGAGGTTGATACTTGTTAAGTCAAATCTTATATGAATGAAAAAAAAAAAGTTTAACATTAAATTTTTTTTCCTTACCTCAATTCACTGTGACTCGATTTGATTCTAAATTAATTCAAGATATATTGTATCCACTATCACTCCCAATGAATTATACCTAAAAAAAAGCTTACTTTGATGTCCATTTTTTTTTAGAATACTTTGATGTCCATTTTAATCGAATTACAAAAGAGTAAGAATAATAGTATGAAATTTTAGGTAAGTTTACAAATTTTATAAATATATATATATATATATATATATTTCCTTAAAGTTTATAATTGGTTTCAATTATTTATAATTGAAAAAATCTAGTAAAATTCAAAGCCTCTTGTTTTTTAAAAGAAAAATGTAACTTTTATTCATTTAAAGGAATTACTTTGATGGTAAAATCAAAATAGATTGAAAACTATTTTCCTCAACCACTTATAGATTTTGATTTGAATCTTGCTTCATGGCCAGCAAGCCGTCTTGTTTGTTTTGTCGATCATCAAATTTTTTTAATAATACATTAATATGAAAATTACCCTTCCGCTTTTGCTTCCGTCTTCCGAACAAAAAGTTTTCAGTAACATCAAAGAAGTGACTAATTGGAAAATCTTCTATAATTAAAAAGGAAAACGATCCTATTATACGTCTAACATAAACATTCTTATTCTATTATATTATAAATTACAAATCAAAAGAAAAAAGACGGGAAAAAAAACAATCTACCGAAAACAAACTTACCCAAGCACTAAAAACCAATAGATCCAAAGATTTAATTAAGGACTTTTATATATTTAGTTCAAATAGATCTATATATTTATATCGGATTTTCTTTTAAGACAAGTAAAATAAACAAAATTCAAAATCAAACTCTTCCACCATAATCAGATGTGTGACGCGGATCGGATCCGAATTAGTCAGGGTAAAATCCTGAATACCGAATGGATAAAAAAAAAACTCTTCCTCCGCTTTGACGGTAATAATCAAGAAGAAGAAAGACAAATGAAAATTCGAATTCAATATAAAACTTCTTGTTAATGAAATATGTTATGATTAATGTAAAAAAACTCCAGCCAAACCAAAGACATCTCGAGCTACATAACCTCATGATCATGTCCTTTTCTGTAAAGGATAAATTATTTCATTCAATTCCTAAAATAAATCATGTCCTCTCATTTCCTTGTAAGGCACAACTGACAAATAGAACAAAGAATTAATAATGAACAAAAAAAATATGTACAGCCAAAAACATATAAAAAAAATAATAATTATCACCCATATCTTTGTGAATACCAAAACATATTATATATAAATATAAAATAAACTCAATTGCACATCTCAATCAAAGTGTGAATAGTTCTCACAATAGCACTCTCTTTCCAACACTCAACCCACATCCTCGCCCTTTCAATTTAAGTTCAAAACTTGCTATCTATTAGTAATTTCCAAATTGATTTCTTTTGATACCTACTTGGTCAATTATGGATCCAAGACATGCATGCTTCATGCATGAACTGAGTTTGCTTCCTCACGAATGGGGATCTTGAAGCCAAATTATTATGAATCAGATCTTAAGATCTTGCTTTACATGAATAACAAAATTTAAAATTAGTATTTTGGATCTATTATATATAATATAAGAGGAATCAAATAAGTTATTGACATTTTAGAATTATTTTATACTCATATATATACAGAAAAGTCTAACAAGCAAAAATTTCTAAATGAAAAGTGGAGAAGAGAAGATCTTAAAAAAATTAACAACTTGATATATATCTCTCAAATCAAATGTTGCCTATTTGAGACATTTAAGTAAGTGCTGACGTGGTATTTATCAGCTCGAATGTTCTAAAGGTATCCCCCTCCCATTCCTCTCATTATACACGTAACATGTTGCAAATTGCAATGATTATTAAATAACTTTTTTTTTCCATTTTCATTTTAGCGTACTTTTTTCTTTCATTTTTTAGTCAAATTTAATTATCTTTTCACGTTTTCCTTTTTTTGGGATATTCAAAATACTATACAAATTTATCTATAAAAATGAAATACTATACAAATTACTATATATATATATAATATATACATGGACCGTGTTGATATTGTTGAAAAATGACTAAGAAAAAGAGTTAACAACTTTTTTTTATTTTTTTACATTTTTTCAAACACGTGCCATATATAAGAAAAACAATTTATCTTATATAATTGACATCAAATATCACTCACCAAATCAAGTAATCAACCTAAAAACTTTAGCAAAATTCTAGGGTCGATTGGTATTTGATAACTTTTGAAGAAGAAAAGACAGAAAGAGAGGGAGACAACGTGGAGGACTGCCTCTCCTTTGCTCTTTTTTCAATTGTTGCGTTTAAGGTTAAAATGATGAATATGTGATTAAAAAACTATATTTATATATGCTTTAAAGGTAAGTATATATACATAAGAAAAAACAACATTTTGCTGTATTAAAGGTTATTAAATAATTTGTTTAGTATTTAAAGATTAGAATATTTAATTTTTTTATTTAAACTATAGATATCGGTATCCTTTTAACTAATAATTTACAACAAAATTCTACTCTAATTGAGCCGATCAACCATGAAAATAAAACTTTTCCAATGATTCTCTGTTTCTTATTATAAGTCATAGATGATCGAAATCTTCAACCAAGAAAAGTAGTTAAAAGTTAGTTAATTTGTAAATTTTATGCATATTTTAGTTTACTTTCTCATAATACCTTTAATTAAATATTCACTTATACCTGTATATTCATCCTCTTTCTTTAATTAAAAAAAGGTAAATTTGGAAAATTATACCTACTATTAATCTTAATCTTATGAGTAAGGCCCTCATTGAACGCCACATGCCATTTGATTTCTTTGACAAGTGTCAATTGTTAATTTCTTAACTGAATTTTCTTAATAAAATTTATTAAAAAAATTGACACTTGTCAGTTTATTAAAAATTGACATAATGAACAAACATTAGAAAATTAATTATTGACACTTGTCAAAGAAACCAAATGCCATTTGGCGTTCAATGAGGATCTTGCTCATAAAATTAATAGTAGGTTTAATTCAATATTTAATTTTTTTTGTGTATTATTAGTATGTTAAATTTCAAATGTGGGTCACGACTGTTGAATTAAAAGCCTTTTTTTTCTATTTATGTATAATATATTTAATTTAACATATTAATTATAAACTATAATAATAAATTAATTATAGTTTGGGAAAATTAAAAGCCATTCATCCCCTTTCATATGCTATTCAATGAATGTCAAGGATAATATCATAAACCGAATTAATTGGAGAGGAGAAATGGAAGACTTTTTTTTACCAAAACAACTATATCCCCTAATTTTGACTCATAATTATTCATTTTTGGATTCTTATATGTTTCAAAAAAGAATTGAATACATAAGATAAAACAAAATGTGATATTTAACAATTATTAAAGAAAAATGAATGACAATAAAATGAAATACTTAAAAAATAATAGTTATGAAAATTGACTCTCATCATCTCTGATTAATACTACATAATAACTAATGACTTTTTTTTTCTTAATTAAATTTTGTTAAAAACACTTATAAAATTCAATTTCTTAACTGAATGTTTTAAAAAAAACTCATAAAATAAAACAACCGTACACAAAACACGGCCGTGAAGTTCTAGTATGTAATTAATGTTTTATTGGTATTAGTAGTTTAAGATTCGAACTACAAACCGCATGGAATAAGAGTGCTTTTCTCGGTATAAATAAGAGTGCTTTTCTGCTGATGAGAAATTTATAGTTTTATCTTTTATAATTTTATTCACTCGTGATGGCTAGTTTATTTATTTTTAGTTAAAAAAAAAAAGAAAGAAAAGAAACGCTGGGCCTAAAATGACATGAGCTGGACAGGTTTGTTTGTTGGCCCTAAATTATTTTAAGGACTTTATCTTTTTGGTTAAAACAATTGTAAGGACTTAAAGTTCACGTGTCCACTTGTCCGCTTTTGTTGAAATTTGGTTTTAATGCAGCCACGTGATTGAAATAAATGAAAAATGTAAAACCTAAGGATTTTTTTTTGGTACAAGTCCAATAATAAAGGGTTGGGATTAGGAATTAGAATAACAGAAGTGAAAAGAAAACAAAAGCAACATATCGGCCCAATTCTAAGGCCATGAAAAGGATATGATCGCCTTGGCTGCTTGGTTTGCTAAACCTTTTGCTTCTCCTGCTACATGTGGTGCTTTGAAGAACTCTACCTTACCAAAGTTGTTGATTATTCTTCTTATTACGTATACACATGGTTTCAATTAAGAGTAAATTCAGAAAAAATTATTATAATTACTAAAGTCTGAAATCATATCATAATCCTATCCTAAATCATTCTCTTTGAAGCTAGTGGCCAAAATTTGAGCTAACTCTATGAGTAATGGTGTCTTCTCCCATATACTTATCATGGTTCATTTACGGTTCACTTGTTAATTTTGGTCATTGGATGCATTCTTTTTTTCATTGTCGTTGGATATAAAAAACTTAAACCTGTTTAACCGGTTTTAAAACTCAATGTCACCATCTTTCGAAACCTTTTGAAAGTCGGAAATCCATACTCATTTCTTTATCAAGACATGTTCTAACCCCTCATTTCCGCATTTGCCACAAGAATAAACTCATCCCAATAAGTTTTTTAACCTGGTTAAACAGATTAAGTTTTTTATATCCAGCATCAAGGAGAAAAGAAATGCATTAAAGGACTAAAACTAATCAAATGTACGGTAAAGTACACCATAATAAGCGCATGAGAGCATGAGAGAAGACACAGTAATTATTGAAAATTATTTTGAGTTAATAAAATTCTAATGACTTTCTGATAAAAAAAATTCTAATGACTGAGAACATATATATAAATATAAATAAATAATAAATAACGTAATGAATGCAATAATTTCTGGATCACAAGAGTTGATAGGACAGGACTTGGGACTGGGGAGTTGTCGGTTTGAGTTCATTTCAATTTTTCTTGGTACAATGCTCTCTTTCTTCTGGAAAATGGAAAGTAAGAAAACCAAACCAAACCTACCAAATCAACAAAGATGGATTTTGGAAATATTTGCAAAAATAGGAATAGCATGATTAATGGTGAAAAGGGATTTGATTATTTAATTTTTCTATAGCTGTCTTTCTTCAAATAATGCCAAAAGAAAATGTTAAGTATGGTTTTGGTAGCTAGAACTCATAAATGCAAGCTTTCCAAAGGAATTTATGGCCAAGTTCTAAAGACGTGGAACAACATACCTCAGCTGCAGCTCGTTTGGTTGAAATTTAATGCATTGAAATTATATTAAATAAATATTTTGGATAAATTCGGACATTTTTAGGTTTTGAAGCATAATTCAATCTAACATTCTTCAATTTGAGAATGAATAGTGTGTTACAGTAATGTTGACTTTGCCATTTAAATGTATTGATGTCAAAATGTGTCGTGGTCCAATTTCGAGAATGAGAGAAATCCGAGTGATCTGTAAGAGAGGAAACTATTAGAAAATAGATTCCGGATAATCATAGGAGATCTTCTCCGACGATCAAGTAAACAGGGTTCTAGTGTGAGAGTTGGAGAGTCATAAGCATCAACCCTTTTGTCCATTAAAAGGAGTCCCGTAAGGTTAACTCCTCATTCTCCAACTGACGCGTGGGCTAGCCTCCCTTTGACACCTGTAATTTTTTCCATGGCTGACACGTTAGCCATTTTTTCTAAAATTTTTGTCACCACCAATTGGGCCTGGGTTGTTTTCTATCATACATTACTCCCTCCCATTCAAAATAAGTGAAACATTTCAATTTTTGCAGCTTTTCAAAATAAGTGAAACAATTACAAAATCAATGCAATTTTACTCCTTTTTCCATATATACCCCCAAGCTTAAGTTTAAGTGTTAATTAAAGTGGTTGAACTTTTAAGTGGTCTTGAAAACTTGGGAAGGGAGAGAAGATTTATTAATTAATTGTTTATAAAATTTATTGAAGGGTAATTGTGCAATAACTTTTTACTAAATTTAAAATCAATTAATCATTGTCTTGTCTGTGTAATATTCCTAATGTTTCACTTATTTTTTAAATGAGAGCGCGTAATTATTAAAATAACTACTGTCAACTTTAACGTGGAAGGGACATCCGCCACGTGGCATAGTAGAAAAATACAAAGCCCTGGCTGTTAGTATTAATTTCACGCCATGGCTGACCACTATAGATTGGAGATTATTGTATGAACATGAATATTATTTCTAATTCTAGATATAAAGCCCTTTACGTATTTTAACATCCTTCCTCATTTTTTTTCTATATTTAATTCCGTCTTACTTATGCAATAAAATGCATGCATCAATAATCAAATATATTTCAAAACATTCTGGATTTGTAAATGATAAGTCTTGAAGAATATTAAATATTCCAAAACTTGATTCCTAATCAAGGAGAAGGATATTAAGAGATACTAATTAGCTCTACGTACCTTATTATTATAATACAGGTAATTAGTTATTAGTTATGTTATATGTCTTAGTCGAATTATGTGTGAAAACTGAAAACTCTGGTGTCAGGACCATTCTTGAACAATTAAATGGATAAAGACCTATTTGACAAGGCAAACAAAGTGACCTGTAAAGGAAACTCAATAAAAAAAGTTCCTAACCTAATCCAAGATAAAGCTTGTATGAATATGATTTTAACTTATAAGAGGTCATAAGAGGTCATACTTTAGGCGTTTAGTGTTTATCATTTTACCTTATATAGATGAAGTCTTGAGCCTTTAGTGGACTTCTAGTGGCTGGTGGGCTTTGCACCCAATCTAATTGTGCTCAACTTATTAGATGGTGATATATAAGTTAAGTTATTAAAAAAAAGTTTTAATTTATTTATGGATTTAACTGTTTTCTGCTGGAAAGATTTTAATGTTTGATATATATAAGAAGTTTTACTATATGTATTGTTAAATATAACTATGACTGAAAGTATAAATTCTAATAATTCAGTAATCTTCGAAAAATATTCAGTACTATTAATAATGGTATGGTTTACACTTGGTTATCTCATCTCAAAATTTAAGAAAGCAAAGGTGTTAGTAATGGAGATTATACCCAATAATTATTAGTACTATTTTACATTCTTTAAAAAATTTTCCGTGTTATGAAAAAAAAAATTCTATGAGCACCTACTACCAAGATCCAGAAGAAAATGAAGGGAATCGATTGGGATGTGGTGCATCATAACTATTTATTATATTGGTGGAACATTTATTATATTATATATATGGATCCAACTAACTGGTGCATCCATGCATTAATTAGACACAAAATCCAAGAGAGTATATTCCATTAATATATTTAAAAAGTCTAATAATTGCATAAAAAGTGGGTATAGAATTCCTGAATAATAATTGTTCATAAAAAAGAGAATTTGTATGTCAAAACTACCCTTATACCAAATAAAAGAATTCTAATTGGGGTTAAACTTTATTAAAATTGTTTATATTTTTTTTTCTAAAACCCTAAGATAATGGGACTCAAAATTTAAGATTTACCCTTAAAATTGGGGATAAAATTTTATTTGGGGCTAAACTTGGTGAAAAGTATTTAAATATTTTCCAAATAAAAAACTTCTATAAAAGAAAAATAATTTTTCAATGGGCATTAGCAAGAGTCAAATATGTCTTATCATTACATTTATTACATGTTTCAAAACTTTTTTCTTGGGTTTTGTGACTAAATGATGCAGCTTTTGCCTATATACATACATACATATATATATATATATATATTTATGTATTTTTGACTCCTTTTGAGGAGTTAATGGTGACATTAATTTTCTTATTAGGAATAGGAAGCGTCGCCGTCTCTAAAATGGGCTCTGCCTTATCTGTTTGTGTTTTTTCTTTTTCTTTCTCTTCCCTAACTCGATCTAGTGGAAGCTTAATCTTGTCGTTGTACAAGCAATTTTCCTTGGAATCTCATGGATTGTCTAAGGATTTGGTTCTTGATTCTCCAATTTTTGCACTTGGTTTCAAATTTCATGTTTTCAAATTTCAATTTGGAAATCCCAATCCATTCGGAGTTGGCTGTGGTTGGGTCTCTTTGCTTATTTCCTATTTCTGGATCTGGTGGACTTGTTTTCGTTTTGGATTCATCTGTGCTTTTTTCCTGCTTTCTCATTTTCTTTTCTTCATACGAGGTGGTTTTGTCTTTGTTTTCTACTTTCTTTGTCCTATGGCTGGTACCATTCTTTCAAACATGTGCTCCAAATTGTCCATCAAGGAGGGAGAGCAAGAGGATGGGCAACATACTAAAGTAGTGATTGAACAAGACTGGATTGCTGCTGGTGAGGGTGATTCGGCTAGCTTCTACCTTATTGGGAAGTTGTTTGCCAAACGTTTGGCAAATTTGGAAGGCTTGCGACGGGCTATGCTTCAAGCTTGGAAGTCGGAGTTCGTTTGACAGTCAAAGAAGTAGGGGAGAAGTTGTATCTATTCCATTTTGAGGATCGAGTTGAGAGGGATCGTGTTCTTGTATCTTAACCGTGGTCATTTCAACGTTGCCTGCTGGTTCTTAATGACTTCAAGGGCTACCAACAACTTGATAGCATTGTGTTTGATGCCTGTCCTTTCTGGATAAGGGTCAATGGCCTTCCACCTGCTATGATGAATGACAAGGTTGGTTATGCAATTGGGTCCTCAGTGGGTTTGGTCCAAGATGTGGATGATAGTGATGGTCGTTTCCTTCGTTTCCGGGTGGAGATGGACATCTTCGAGCCTATCAAGAAAGGTACTACAGTTACAACACCAACAGGGGATTTGGAGGTTGATTTCACTTATGAAAATTCACCAGATTTTTGCTATGTGTGTGGGTCTCTTATTCACTTGGAACTGGATTGTCCAACTGGTATTGCCCAGATTAAGCTTCAAGGTTTCTCTGTTAAAATGTTTTCTCCTAGCTTGAAAGCAGACTCCCCAACGACAAAATCAAAATTTGGTAGGGACATTAGCCATACAGTTTCAGTTGGGGGAAATTCGGATGGTAATCAACGCAGTCCTTTTACGGGTGAGGGTAGTTTTCGTATGAGGGCTAATTTTGCGTTATCCCGGTTTCGCCGTCTGAGATTGGAAGGGGGATCTGACCGTAGAGAGGGAAGACAACCACTACCGGCGACGTCGTCAGTTGGTGCTAATGAATCTTATGTGCAGGGCTCAAACCAACGGTTTATGAATCATGTCGACAGTCTCATCCTCCGTGGTCGACGAGTGGCGCGTGAGCTAGCTGCAGGGGATAGCTCGTGTGAGATTCTTTCCGGATTTATTGGGGATGATGGGGTAGCTGGGGTCAACGCAAAACGTGGGGAAGCTGGCTTTGATTGTGATGGCCATATTCAACAGAACCCCGTCTTGATAGCCAAAGAGGTTGAAAGGAATTTTCATCAGAGATATTTACGCAAGGAAGTTGAAGGAAATTGTAGTCAAAAGAATGATGCGACAATTAGGGAATTTGTTTCAGAGTCAGGTGAGATTTTACTGGGCAATGTAGAGCTGTTGGGTGCCGCAGGTTATGGGCTTAGCATTCCGGGTATTGGTCCATCAATGGGGCAGCCGGGTTTGTTGAATGGAGCAGTGGGTTTGGGCCTTCACAATGGAAATTTGAATGTGGCTTCAGCAACAGTAGATAGTGGGCCGAAAGTGGATCAACCCAAGTCAGATTTATTGGCAGTAGGGTGTAAACAAGGTATGGGCCTCTCTAAAGAAATGGTTGCTGGATATCCTACCTTGGGTAAGGCAAATGATGTTGACGTTGGGCTAAATAATGGGGTAAGTTCTCATTTGTCTTCTCCATTAAGTCTTCAGAATATTAATCAACATTTTGCTGAGAATTCAGCTTTTGTTTTTGGGATGAGCAATACTAAGAAGCAGCCAAAACAGAGGAAATGGAAGAAAATTGCACGTGTCACTGACAAATACTCTTTTGATGCAATATGTCAACAAGAAGCATTACAGGCAGGTAAGAAGAGAAGAGGTTATGATGTTTCCCCTATGGAAACAGATGGTTGTGATTATTGTGTTGGTATGGCAAAGCGTTCTTGTGATAGGGAGGAGGGTGTTGCTGTAGTGGAAGATTCAGCTTCGGCAACGAAGGAGACTAGTTCGACACATAGTGATGATGATACAGGACCAACGTCGGAGATGGCCAATGATGTTTGTCTCTGCCGACGCCAATGAATTGCTTGATTTGGAACTGTCGAGGTTTAGGGGCGCCTCGGTCAGTGTCTGCTTTGAAAAACTAGTTAATTGTAATAACCCCTGTTTTTTATTTTTATCAGAAACTAAGCATAGTAATAGTGAGATGGATTGGATCCGTTCTTGCCTAGGATTTGATTCTTGTTTTTCTGTTTCTTGTATTGGTAGAGCGGGTGGTCTTGCTCTACTTTGGATGAATAATTTAGTTGTTTCCCTTTTGTCGTATTCCTCTTTTCATATTGATGTTACTTATTGGTACTGGATCTCAATCTTGGAGGTTCACTAGGCTTCTATGGCAGGCCTGAAACCAATCTTAGAAATGAGTCTTGGAATCTGTTAAGATGTTTAAGTAGACGTGCTATTTTGCCTTGGATGGTAGCTGGAGATTTTAATGAGATATGTTCTTTAGATGAAAAGGAGGGTGGGGCTTTGCGATCAGCAAGTCAAATGGAGGCTTTTAACTCTGTCATTGAGGAGTGTAGCTTACAGGAGATTCCAGTTTTAGGCCCAAGAATGACTTGGTGTAGGAGGATTAATGGTGAAATGGTTTTTGAACGCCTTGATAGATGTTTGGTCACCGAGTCATGGTGGCAAATGTTTAATCTCTCGGTAGAAAAACATTTAATTTCGACGGAATCAGATCACTTGCCTCTTTTGGTTTCTGTGTTTGATCAAGTTGTGTATGATCGTCACTTACCTTCTTTTCGGTTTGAGAGCATGTGGCTGACACATGAGTCATTTGATGCAGTGGTTTCTGAATCATGGCAGAAAGCGGAAGGTTTAAATCTTACGGAAAAAATCCGACGGTGCAGTGTGGATTTGAGTAATTGGAATTAGTATACTTTTGGTAATGTCAGGTCTCAGTTGGCCAGAAAGAAGAAGGACTATGAGGTGGTATTTTCCAAAGGTGGTTCGGGTGAACTAGAGGAGTTTGAACTATGTAAACGTGAACTGGAAAGCTTGTATAGACAAGAAGAGATTATGTGGAGACAGCGCTCCAAAGCTCTTTGGCTGAAGGATGGAGATAGAAATACTCGCTATTTTCATTCAGTGGCTTCGGTACGAAAGCAGAAGAAAGGGATCATTGGTATACGGGACGAGGAAGGACAATGGCAGTCAGAGCCGGTGATAGTGGAGAATGTGATTTCACGATATTATAAGAATATCTTTTCTTCAGCTAAGCCTACAATGGAGGATATTGAGAAGGTTTTAGAGTACATGGAGGATCGGATAGATGATGGCATGAGGATATCCATGGATGCGGATTACACTTCCGACGATATTAAACAGGGGGCTTTTCAAATGCAAGGGGATAAAGCTCCAGGACCGGACGAAATGACGCTTTTGTTTTTCCAAAACTACTGGCACATAGTTGAAGACGATGTCACCTCGATGGCACTCGGTTTTTTGAATGATGGTAAGGCACTTCCTGAGATTAATCATACGAATATTGTGTTAATTCCAAAAGTAAATTCTCCCGAGTATGTTAAGGATTTCCGTCCCATAAGTTTGTGCAATGTGGTTTTTAAGATTATTTCGAAGGCATTGGCTAATAGATTGAAATTGATCTTACCAAATATTATTGGTGAGAATCAAAATGCTTTTGTTCCGGAACAAATGATTTTTGATAATGCCATGATCGCCTTTGAGACAATTTATTATATGTGCAATAAAAGGAATGGTCGGAAACCACATATGGCTTTGAAGTTGGATTTAAGTAAGGCCTATGATCATGTCGAATGGGATTTTTTGGAAGCTTGCATGCGCAAGATGGGGTTTACGGATAAGTGGATTTCACGGGCTATGGATTGTGTGCGTAGTGTGTCTTATTCGGTGAATGTCAATGGAAAGCAATGTGAGAGTTTCTCTCCTCAACGTGGAATCCGACAGGGGGATCCGTTATCTCCGTACCTGTTTCTTATTAGTATGGAGGCTCTATCTAAGATGTTCAAGTCGGCTGATGCTCGGGGTGATATTCAAGGGGTGTCGGTAGCCAGGTCGGCCCCTCGTATTTCTCATCTCTTTTTTGCTGATGACAGTATTCTTTTTATCCGTGCAAAGGAGTCGGGCTGTAACATTGTAATGGGTATTTTGAGGGAATCTGAAGCAGCTTTAGGACAACAGGTTAATATTGATAAGTCCTCAGTTTTGTTCAGTGCAAATACTTCTCCGTCTTTGCAACAGGATATTATGACCTTACTGGGAGTTCGTAAAGTTCTGGAGAAAGATAGGTATTTAGGTCTTCCAATTATGATTGGGAGGTCGAAATCAAGAGAGTTTATGTTTATAAAGGATCGGCTCAAGCAGTGCGTGCAAAAATGGAACAATCGGTTATTCTCAATAGCAGGGAAGGCGGTGATGATCCAATCAGTTGCTCAGGGAATCCCGGTTTACTTAATGAGTATTTTTCGTTTTCCGAAGACTTTCATTCATGAGCTGAACAAGGTAATTGCTAATTTTTGGTGGGGGTCTACATATAATAAACGACGGATTCATTGGAAAACTTGGGAATCTTTGTGTGTTTCTAAGGCAGATGGGGGCTTGGGTTTACGTGACTTCGAAGCTTTTAATTTGTCTTTATTGGCCAAGCAGTGTTGGCGGTTGGTACAGAATCGCAATTCATTATGTTTCCGATTGTTGCGGGCAAAGTATTTTCCTACTGGGCATTTCCTTTCAGCAAGTGTTGGTTCCAAACCTTCTTTTTTATGGCGCAGTTTGCTTTCAGGGAGAAAGGTTTTGGTAGAAGGCTCTCGGTGGAGAGTGGGAGTGGGTAATTTAGATGTCAGACAGGATCGTTGGCTAAATGTCCCACCAGAGTACTCGCCACAACCGCGTGAAGGGGTGGTAAAATATCCAATGAAAGTTGCTGAGTTGATGGATTTTGAGAATAGAACTTCGCATGAGGACAAATTATTGGAAAATTTTCGGGATGAGGATGCTTTGCGTATTTTATGTTTGCCTGTTCCAAGAGCTCCAACTAGGGATTGTTTGATCTGGAACGAGTCAATACTCGGTGTTTTCACTGTTCGCTCGGCGTATTATGTGGCGCGTCGATGCCTAGGTAGGGAAGATTTGCAGTCTGAAGACTGGGATCCGATTTGGAAGGTTGTTTGGGGTTCGACTGTCTTGCCAAAAATGAAGTTCTTTCTTTGGAGAGTAGTTTGGGGCATTTTACCTTTAAAACCAGCTTTAACTCAGAGAGGTATGGATGTTCCTGACACTTGTGATACCTGTGGGGGGCAGGAGTCTTCAGAATTTCATGTGGTTTTTCGAGTGCCCTTTTAGTAAACAGGTATGGGAGATGGTGGCGCCTTGGGTAGAATCTTCCTTGTCAATTTGGGATGGTGAGACAGACTTCTGGTCCTAGTTTCTAACGAAAGCTTCACGGGTTGGGAGTATAGACAAAACGATTTGTGTTTTATGGCTCCTTTGGCGAAATAGGAACTCGTGTATCCATAGTCAGGTATGCCGGCTGACGGCCTCTTTGGTTACAGCTGCCTCCAGTATAGTGCAGCAGTTAGATTCAGGGACTATAATCCGGTCGGTATCGGGCTCTGCTACTCGACGGTGCTCAGGCTGGAGACCGCCTCCTTTGGGTACCATAAAGATTAATTCGGATGCTTCTTTCTCTGCTCATGATGGTGTTGCAGGCCTAGGAGTGGTACTACGGAAGACTGATGGGGAAATAGTCGCTAGTGCCTCACGGAAGTTATATTTTGTGGCTGACGCACTCTATGCTGAGGTTCATGCTTTATTATTTGCTTTTGAGATAGCATTAGAGTTGGGTGTTACGAGTTGTATTATTGAGAGTGACTCATTATTAGCCATTAATGAGATTAATAGCTCCAAGCCATGTTGGTGGGAGGGAGGAGAGCTTATTCATGAGATTCGGGAGTTGGCTTTGCTGTTTGATGAGTGTTCTTTTGCTCATATTAATAGGGAGGCCAACATATTGGCGCATAGGTTAGTTGGTTTACTAGTTGATCATGTGTGGTGCGGGTATTTGCCACCCGACGTTTGTAATCCCGATTCTTCTTAAATGAAATATCACAAGTTTACTCAAAAAAATGGTGACATTAAATTTTCAATTTAAATTGCAAAATCATTTTTCATTTATTCATTAGTAACCATTACTCTTGACCTCTTATAATGTTATTAAATGTTGGTTATTAAATTTTATTATTAGTGACCATTACTTTTCCGTTTTATTGTTATTAAAATTGAAATAGCTGTTATTGAAATTTTAAATTTGAGAGTTACAAAACAATTAATAATAATTTGGAGGTTTTATATACATAATATTTGGAAGGTTACAATTTTATAACCGTTCCTTATTGGCCTATATATAGGCAGATTGGCTATCATTTTCACTTGCACCAGAAATTGACTTATATCTTCTCATTCTCTCCCTCCGGTTTATAATCTCTCATACTTCTAATCTTCCTCAAATTTGTTTTCTTATTTAAAAAAATCAACATGAAAAAATTTCTTAACCAAAATCACGGTAATCGTTTTGTTCATCAATTTCACATATTTCACATTTTCTTTATTTGGCTTTTACATTTTCTTTACACAATTATATGTTTTGATATTTGGTTGTGTTAGGAAAAATATAGTAGTGTTAATTTACTCTTTTCCAACTCAAAATGGTTTGGCAATTACATAATAGAAATTACAAACAATAGGGAAAAATGACATTTAAGAGGAAATAACTGTTATTGAAATTTTAAATTTGAGAGTTACAAAACAATTAATATTAATTTGGAGGTTATATACATGATATTTGGGAGGTTACAATTTTATAACCGTTCCTTATTGGCCTATATATAGGCAGATTGGTTATCATTTTCACTTGCACCAGAAATTGACTTATATCTTCTCATTCCCTCCCTCCGGTTTATAATCTCTCATACTTCTAATCTTCCTCAAATTTGTTTTCTTATTTAAAAAAATCAACATGAAAATATTTCTTAACCAAAATCACGACAATCGTTTTGTTCATCAAT
Organism: Corchorus olitorius; assembly: GCA_001974825.2. NCBI lineage: Eukaryota > Viridiplantae > Streptophyta > Magnoliopsida > Malvales > Malvaceae > Corchorus > Corchorus olitorius. The sequence goes on along the minus strand of AWUE01020050.1, from coordinate 18,299 downwards.
TTCACATATTTCACATATTCTTTATTTGGCTTTTACATTTTCTTTACACAATTATATGTTTTGATATTTGGTTGTCTTAGGAAAAATATAGTAGTGTTAATTTACTCTTTTCCAACTCAAAATGGTTTGGCAATTACACAATAGAAATTCCAAACAATAGGGAGAAATTGACATTTAAGAGGTTCCACGGTAAGAGACTATTTTTATGTATACGAGTCTCTCATCATATTTCATTTTCTTTCTTTGTTGGATTCAGACTTTGTTAATTGATATATGTTTTTCTCGAGCTGAAAGATAATGGATGACACTCTTAAAGTTATAAGATTATAGGACTAACGAAAAATTCAGAGACATGATAAGGCAAAGATCAAGCTTCTTTCTTTTCTTATTTCTAATTGATATCTCAAGAAAAACTTTAGATTTTTTTTTCTTTTTTTAGGGGTAACTTTAGCTCTTTCTAAAGTGTGTTTTAGTTATTTGAGTATTCATTATTTTATTATTATTATTTAATCTAATAATTTTACATTATTGTATTTTGCTTCATCTTTCATCTCTCCTTCTTCTATAAGGTTTTTCTTTTTTCACTTCCCTCTCTCCCTCAACTATCTCTTCACTTCTTAGGCTTAGTTTGGGATTGAGGTTAAGTTTTGAAAAAACTTGGTTTTGAAGAAGTGCTTTTGAAAAGTGCTTTTTAAAATTGGGGTTGAAAAATGTAATTAATGTTTCGTATTGTTGTAGAAAAATGTGGTTGAGAGATAAAATGTCTAAAAAGGGCACTAATTAAAATAGAAATAGAAAAATATTTAAGAAAGTTTAGTCATTTAATGTCTAAAAGCACTTTTGAAACGCAAAAGCACCTAAAGATTAGATTTTGAGGTTGACTTGGCTTTTACGGTGAAAATTAGCTTTTGACACAAACCATGACTTATTTGGCATTGTGTTTGAGGTGAAAAGGAGCTTTTTTTTTATCTCCAAACTCAATCCCAAACCAAGCTTTAATTGGCAGTATATTATTATATGTACATAATATATGAATAACGAAAAAATAGATCTTTTGATTAAAAAAAAATAGCAACTATAGCTAGCTATAACGAAAACAATATTAATACACATATATTTACATTTGTGGCATTAGATATTTGATATTTCAATAAGTTAAGAAAAAAACTACAATTTAATTGAAAATAAAGTTTAATAGAATATTATGCCACATCAAACGTCTTTCCCATTAAAAGGAGTCCCGTGAGGCCCCCTCCTTCTGCCGCATGGCCCCATCCCTCCTTGACACCTGGATTTCCCTTAAGCCTCCCACAGATTGACACGTTTGCTTTTTTAGCCAAAAAGAATATATGTAAACAAAATTACAAATTTAGCCAAATATTATATAATATAATGAAAGAAAAAAGAAAAGGCAAAAGATACAGCCCGCGCCATGTGGCGCAGGCACAAATCTAGTTTATTTTTCATTACAATCTAATTTTTCGATTCATGACATTTATATTTGGATATAAATATGTAATATGAATATGGTCTTCATTCAAATAATTTTTCAATCCATTTTCACTATAAACAAGGTATTCATTAAACATCTCTTTACGACCAGTTTAAGATTTTCTTTAAAATGACTTTTCCTACAAATTTATTGTCTATTTCGAATAGTACAATTTGCATTGTTCTACATGAGAGAGTTACACATGTGTCCAACTAATCTATAATGTTCTCTTTATTGAATCATTGGGTGTGGTGCATCATAACTATTTATTATATTATTATTTATTATATTGTGGAACATTATTATACTATATATATATATATATTACCTTTAAAAAGAAAAATACTTATTGTCCCACTTAAACCATCCCTCTACTCCCTTCCTTCCTAACGTGTCAAAATCATATGAATTGCATGGTTAAATGAGATTTTAAACCTGTCAAAATTAGAGACTGTGACTGTGTTTAGTGGACCACCGTTTGGGCTCAAAATAGTGGTCCACTGGAGTCTTAGATGTATTTTGGGGTTGCGCCAATTGGCCCACGTTACCAGTTAAAATGGGTGGTTCAACGGAGCTTTTGGGCTGGAGCAAAATGCTGTAGACAGCTCCAGCGTAAAACTTTCCGCTTCTAACCCTTTTTTTTGTTATTCTCTCTTTTCTCTCTCTTTCTTCTAACTTTTTCTACTTTTATTTTATTTATTTATATATCTATATTATTAATGAATTTTTATTTTATTTATTCATTTTCTTTTTTTTTACTTGTGTTTAATTTTTTTTAGTACTAATAGTTTAAATTAATCTCATTTATTGATAAAATGATAATAAATTTCATGTAATCATAAATAAATAATATTATATTTAATTATAAGTTTAATATTATTAATAATAATTATATATCCATATACTAATTTAATAAATATTATATAAATAAAATAAATAAAATGATATAATACCTTTAAATAATAATACCCTTAAAGGTCATTTTACATTTTAATCTCACCCACCGCTGTTCTCATTTAACACTTCCGTTTTCACCGCTCATTTGTACTATACCTAATTTAATCTGTATAGTGTTTAATCTCACAATTTCAGTTCAAATGGAGCCAATCGCACCGCTCTACTAAACGCAACCTATTTTAATGATTGAAGAAATGTCATTTCAGGAGGGAACCAACATGTGGAATAGTTGGCGGGGCATATAGCACGCTATTTAAAAAATTGCTAGGAAGTATAAATACCCTTTTTTTTGTTGTCCCGCTCCTAATTTCTGTCCGAACTCTTAAGGTTAAAATATTATTTTGTTTTTCTCTTATTGTTTTGAGAATTTTCTTAACAAATTGGACCTTTATTTATTTCTTTGGACATGGTACATCAAGCCCAATTTGTTAGGACTAGGCTCTTCCTTCATATTTAAACTGAAGTTGGAAATTGGACAAATGGAATTGAGCCCAAATTCATTAATCTAGGATCCACAAATAAACTTCACTAACCAGTGACCACACATTTCCCTTGAATTGCTAGAATTGATGATTTAGAGCAAAATTCAAGCTTGCTAGAATTGGTAAAGCAGCTCTTCGAAGACTTTCATGTGGGAGGCTTGAAGACGAATAACTAGAGACAAGCTCCCATCGTTAGTTGAATTTGCAAGTATGAAAACTTTGCCTTCGGTGCCAACGCTCGCCGGCCTCGCATAAACCGGACGACCCCATCCGAAATCCGATTCATGTAATGGCAACCGCACCCAACTGTTAATCGTCAGACTCGGGAACTTGGTCGTGTCAGATCCTCGCACGACCGTGTTAATGTCATCAACATTTTCTATATAGTCAATTGCAGACCTCATATATTCATTGTTCACTCCTTTCAAAACTTTGTCAATTCTTTTCACCGTATCAAAAATTGGTTCGGATTCAAGATCACCAGCTTTAACAGTCGATGTAATGAATAAAATTACGTTCCCGAAGTAGCCACATGGGAGGGGAGGTTGCAGTCTCGATCGTCCATCGATTGGCATGAATAGCCTCACAGCTTGGTCGTGTTCCAAGTCTCTTGCTTTGGTGACACAACGCCAAATATGTGCAGTTAAGATACTATAAGTGCTGTATTTTGCGGTGACATTTTCGTTTATTTTGGCTTTAAGAGTGTTGAGCTGATCAACTGTGATTTTAAAGACAGATAGGATGTTTGAAGGTTTGGGATCGGTTGGAATAGAGTTTTTGAGACAAGGGGTTGGCTCGAATTCAACATGAGGGAATGTCGGAGCGGGTGGTATTCGGGCTCGAAGGAGTGTTCGATCGAGGAATGGGGGAATTTCGAGAGGCAAACCTCGTGCCATGTCTGCCCAACTGTTGATGATATGAAGGCCGGAAACACCATCTCCCAATGTATGTTGAGATGCAATTCCAAGACTTACTCCCCCGCAATTGAATCTTGTTACCTACCAATTTTCAAACATTTATATATACAATTAACTTCTTATTATTCTGGCCAAAAAAAAATTCTTATTATAAATATAGCCCATTTAAATATCATGTTCATTAGTAGAAAAAAAAAAAAACTCACCATATATGTGAAATTTTGATTTTGGTGAATGGTTTTACCTGAAAAGCAACAAGTGGATAAGACGAAATTCCTCCGGAATAATCAACTTTCGGAGCGAGTTGTGGAACTTTCGAACTATCTGTAAAATCCCCTACCAAATCATCCATGACACAAGAAATTTCAGCCTCTATAAACAACACTCCTTTCCCATTGCATATAATTTCAAGTCTTCCATTTTCGTCGTATTGGAGCCTTCCAGCAGCTGGGTAGAATGGCACAAGAATCTCACTTAAAGCATCTTTCAGCACTTTCGGATCAAAGAAATTGGATGAGCCATCTGGTTTGTAGAAGTGTACGGAAAGAGTGTGATGTCTGACCATCACTAAGTCCAAATTAGAGACCCATAGGGTTGTTTTTGGAGTGTCCCGAGCAGGAATTACCATTGTCGATTCTTTTATAGTGATCTCCATTTTCATCAAACACCTACATTAATTGAGTCAACAAAAAGCATAAAATAAAATCTAATTTCATGATGAAGCTATGTATATAATTTGTTTCTTCAAATATTAGTAGATTCATATATATCACAAATTAATTAGAAATGCATGCGATATTTTTTATATTGGGCGAATTTTCTTCAATTGTGTGCAAAATAATCTCTGTATGTATAAGGAAAAACTTAACATATATAAATTTGTACCTTAGCTAGTCGCTGCAGTGAATCTTCAACAAATTAATTTGGCGGAAGAAAGAGGCAAGTACTCGAAGTTCTTGAACTGATACACCGAGTAGAGGAAACAATAGTTGGCATATTACAATGATTAAAGCTTTTAGTTATTTTATATATAGTATGTTTACTATATAAAAATAATTTGGTTACTTATGTAAATTAATTCATCATGTATTTGATGAATGTAGTAGTTGTAATGATTGAAACACGACAATATAGAAACATAGAAAACCAGCAAATATTTTATCTTGATAATTCAAAGACAGTTTCTGTACATCCAACCTAATCCTCAACGAAGATAATTACAAATTTCATTATCAATATTTCTACTGTTGGACGCTTTATATCATGTGTGAGTGGCCGAGTGGGTTATATCTATCAAATATTTTGTCTTTACATATTTTAATCGCATTCTGTAAAAGAATATATATCACATAATAACAATGCTTTGTTTTAATGCGAACAGGATCCGATTAATTCAATGTATCAACTCCAAGGAATACCTAGACTTCTTGTGAGAGAGTTCACAAGTTTGAATATTGATCGTGCGGGATGGGATTATAAAATGAAAGAAAACTATCTCTTTTTATGTACCCGTTTCGATATCATGCATGTTCATGTTTATTTAAGTATTATTAGTCTTCACTTTTATATGCATTGCACGTAACTAATCGCATTTAAATTAAATGAAAATTAAAATAATAATTGAAATTAATTATAAGTAGAGTTATCAAAACCTGACATGAACTCGATAACCTGCCCAATCCGACCGAACCCAATTTGACAATAAAAAAGTAAACGACCCGAACCCGTCCGACTTAGACCCGACAAACACATAACCTGAATGACTCTAGAATATTATAAACTAAAATGATATTTTATTCAAAAAAATCCATATTGTTATAATTTTAACCATTCTAAATTATCATTTATTCAATTAAACTTATATTATTGTTATAATTTTACCTATTATGATTAAATTTGCTGAACTTCATTATATGAATAATAATTATATGAATAATTTATAATTAGTAATTTAATTTTCTTACAAATTGAATAAATAGTAATAATTAATTAGTAATATCTTGACAATTTTTTCTATTAGGTTTTACTGTTGTACTAATAATTTCACTGGTAAGGGGTGTAATTCTATTTTCATTTTTTGGATATTTATATTATTAATTAATTTATAATTTTAATTGATGTAATGAAAGAACATAAATTTAAATATTATATAACCAATATTTATTTGAACACATGCCCCACTTAATAATTAATTATGTATTTGATATTCAAAATTTATATCTAAACGGACACGTGTCAACTCTTTAACCCCGTATATACAGTTTGCTCAACTTCACCGGTAGTGGATTAAATAAAGATATTAAATAAATTTAAGAATTAAACATAAAATAATTCAATGCTGGCCCAATTGACCCGAGTCTAGACCCGAAAAATTAATGATCAGACAACTTATTTTAACTTTTAAACTTGATAATAATATTTTTATTAGTTTATATTATAATTGAAATGGGTCCAGAACTATAAAAAAGTCTCCAATTTTTTAAATTAAAATGTTCAAAATAAAATATGTATAAAAATATTGAATTTAATTAAATAAAAATAGAGTTTTTAGTATAATAAAACTGTAAAAATTTATTTCTAAATAAAACTATAAAATTTTAAATAATGTCATTTAAGAAATATATTTAAAAAATTCTAATATATCAAGGTTTTTTTATTAAAATAGTAAATTGTAAAATAAAATATTTATAAGGATATTAGATTTAATTAAATAAAAATAGAGTTTTTAGTTGAGTAAAATAGTAAAATGGTAAAATAAAATAATTATAAAGATATTAGATTTAATTAAATAAAAATAGATTTTTTAGTTGAGTAAAACTATAAAAGTTTAAACAATGGCATTTAAGAAATATATTCACAAAATAAGGGTATAATAGGTAATTCAAAAGTTTTACAAAGACTCATACTTTTTAATATAATATAGATATAGATTTTGAGGAGGGATTCGCTTATAGTTGTAAGTTACATTCTTTTTTTCAATATTTTATATCTTTTTATAAAATTTGCATTTGACTAATTGACGCAGCGTAGAAGCGGAATTAAAAAAAATCCCAAGATCAGATGAAACTCAATTGAAATTAGGTTTAGGAAAAATCCCACAGTTTGTAAAAATTGATATCAACTTGATAAACTAGGGTTTAAAAAGCTTAAATAAGTAGGAAATTAGTTAAATTCTAAACAAAATAAAATACTAAAGCCTAATAATAAAATAGAGTCTAAAACGTAATACTAAAGTCCAACTAACTCGACTCGGGCTAAAAGCTTCAATTGCTTCCATTCTTGCTCCCACAACTGTTTCCTCCACTTAAACCAAATGCATCCTTGAGTTTGAAAGGAATGATATATGCAACAACATCACAAAACTTGAACAAATACGCCAGATTAAGGGTCGTTAATTTAAGTTTTCATTTCACCTTTCACTTCAAGATCTCATGCTCTTTAGATTCATCCAATGGTGAGAAAGGTTGGGCAAACTCGCTCCAGCAATAAGATTAATAACATGTTGGATACAATGCATCGATGGTAAGCCATCAAGGATGTCATCATGCCTTAAATACCTGAATTCTTGCTATAACGATTGCATTATAAACGCTCCTTCACTTGCTTTTCAGTTGGAGCAAATATTAGTGCCAACAATAAGGAGCACATTTTAGTGGGACTACCGAAAATCGTCAATCAGTCAGAAATTGTCAACGCCAGAAAAAGATGAAATAAGAGCTACTTAATTCAAACGGTCACAACAACAGCTAGAATTGACAGATTTATATTTAAAGCGAAAAATGACTGTTAGGAGAAATATTTGAGCATTCAAGAAGCCTAAGCATAGCATTAACTCTCAAGAATCTCAACCAAGTCGTACAACACTCAATTCCTTTGTTTTAGCTTGGTTTTGCAAGATTGTTCTTAACTATTTTCTTTGTAAATCTTACTTTGAACTTACTTTGTGTACTTAGATCAATTAGGATCAATTTACACACTTCAAACATTATTTATTTGGTTGTAATCAGTGCGGTGAAGCACTTGTTCGAGCTTGGGAGAAGCTCGGGGTTGTTATAAGCTTGGGTGAAGCTTGGTTGTTGTAACGGTTTGGAGCAGGCCCCTAACTACATCGGATTAGTGGATTGGTTGAAATCCTTGGTTGGAAGAGCCAAGGTAGAGGACGTAGGTTAAGAGCACCGAACCTCTATAAATCGCGTGTCAAGCTAATTAAGATACCCCTAATTCCTTTAGTTACTCTACCTTTAAAGCTTTTACTGCATGCCATCTACATTTTCCTACTCTCTCTGATAATTCTGATTTCACGCTGTACTTGATCATTTATTCATTCTGTCATATTCATTTATTACATACTTGAGTTATCTCTTGTGCTGTGATTCTGTCACATTCATTTATTACATACTTGAGTTATCTCTTGTGCTGTGTTGTTTCGCTTTGCTCCCACTATTTGATTCATATTCTCTGGTTGCAACTCTTTTTTGTAGTAAAGTTAATTATACCAGAAAAGTTTTAAAAGTGGGCTATTCACCCCCCCTCTAGCACCATATACAGGACCAACATTCCGTACATAAGGAAATTGCAAATGAATTGAGCATACTCCACAAGAAGATCTAGAGTCTAGACACATAAAAAAAAGCTAAATGAAGACAAAAAAAAATTGTATACATGGCTATCTTAGATCGAGTCCAATCAAGAAAGAGTGGGGTCTTTTTTGTAGACAGACCGGAGGAATGGGCAAAACATTTCTATATCGTGCAATATTGGCCAATTTTCGCAACGTACGGGTGCGGGGAACCCTGTCGTCACGTCTTAAAGGGAGTTGCCACTAATCTTTTTTTTACCTAGGTGTGATTAGTCACCTATCTAATTATTAAGTCTAATATTAAACTTGGCTCGGCAAAGGTAATACTAAACCTAATAAAGTCTGCTTAATCAGAGATTCTGTTGTCCGGAAGTCGGGCACGTGTGGGGAAGGATTAACACCCGTACGACGCTCGTCAAAATGACGGCACTGACCAGTTGAGAACTAACTGTGGGTTTCTATTATTGGTTGTCTTTATTCTTAAATACTTTCATGCCATTAAGGAATTTTATTAATCTTTAAAATTAGTAAATAACCAAGCAAAAATGGATTTTAGATATTGAAATAGGAATGTTGGGAGTTGAAAGCACCGATTAAACCCCTCAATCAACTTTTCTTTCCTGTGTTTCTATTTTGTTCTCTTTTGGGTTCCTCATGAAAGGATTTTCTTTAAAACTTACCATTAAAATGACTTTTTTTTTTTCTGAAAATGTTGTTTGATGCGAACTTTCCCTTGTAAAACTTAAAACAAGACTGGCGGGAACTTTCCATCTTTGAAGACTTAAACTGAAGTTGGCGGGATCTTTCCCTGGGCAAATTCTTTGTTGAAAATTTTTGAGAAAGCAAATAAAGAAAAATCTCTTCGATTTTGAATTTACCTTTTTCTAAAAAAAAAATTTTTTTTCTTAAGTTTGAAAAAGACTCAATTACTTCTTTTTTGAAACTTTTTTTTGAAAATGACTCCTTTTTATTGATTGATTTTTGTAATTATCTTTGAAGAATTAAAGAGAACAAATGCAAGTACAAACTCCTTTTAATTTTCGAAAAAGATTTTTTTTTCATTTTTCCTTTTTTGAATATTTTTCTTTACCCCTTTTTTAGTTTCTTAATTAACTTAATTACTCTGAATCAAGCCAACTACGGATTACCATTTTACTGATTACCATTTTAATTACTGGTTACCATTTTACTTTTTGGAACTTAATTACTCTAAATTAAGCCAATTATTGATTACCCTTTTTTCTTTTTAAACTTAATTACTGATTTCCATTTTACTTTTTAACTTAATTACTCTGAATTAAGTGAATTATTGATTACCCTTTTACTTTTTAAATTTAATTACTGATTGCCATTTTACTGATTGAATTTAATTACTGATTACCATTTTACTTTTTGAACTTAATCACTTTGAATTAAGCCAATTACTAATTACCCTTATACTTTTTTAAAATTAATTACTGATTATTACCTTTGACCTTTTTGACTGACACCATATTCTTTCTTCTTCTTCTTCTTTTTTTTTATATATTTTTCTTTAAAGATTCTTAATTTATTGATAAGCTTGACTCTTAAATGCATGGATACACGTGATGCATGAAATTATGATTTAAGATTAATTACCCATCAATTATATGAGGAACACCTTTGGCCGCCTCCCAAGAATTGGTAAACGACCTCCGGAAGTTTCCAAGCCTCCGGGAGAAGGCGAGCAAACTTAGACACGCATGAATGAGCCGCCCGCCTTTCCCATCACGAGATCATTTTTAATTTGAGTCTCATGAGCATGGCAATAACGACAATAATATAGAATTTAAATATGAATGCATATGAGGCTATTCTTAAGTTCTAAATTTAAATTTATTTCATTTAAAAGAATATGTCTATATTTATTTGAGATAGACTTTAGACAAAACCCTAAGCCCACATATATACTATATATTATTTTTAGTGACTATGGAAATTACTTAAAGGACAAATTGAGGATTAATGTGGTACTTCCTTTTGACTTTTTTTGGTCTTTTCGCACTTTTCGGGTGACTAAAAAGGCCCTTGATGAATTGCCTCCCTTACTTTTCTAGTTGCCATTTTTTTGTAATTTACTATTTTTATATTTATGATTAAGTGTGTTTTAATTACATATTAATTGTGTGTGGATATTATGATTTACCGGTTCAACTCCTCTGCTGGAATTCCAAAGTATTGGTGCTATAAATGTATCTGCAATAATGGTTGATTCATGGGTAAACTATTGACATTCCAGTTCTGTTTTCCTTTCGTCTTCATTTCTATTTGGGTGGGTTTCTTCTTCCCTAATATTTCTCTGAATTGGTTTCACATGGACTCCGTTCTGTTTCCTAAAATTTCCAAGTGGACGTTGATAAGATCCTTCCATTTAATTTAGCAGCGCCTTAGGATGACGTAACCTAAAGTGGGAAGTTTTCACTTCTCACCGCAACATTTTGAGGTAAATCTGGATTTATTTGTTGATTATATTATTTGATAATTAAATTTAACATTTCCTTATTCCTCATTTATTTTACAATTTTTTTTATCATTCGACTTCCTTTTTATTGAGATTTCTATTAGTTGCTTATATTAGTTGCTTATATTGAGGTTTCTATTAGTTGCTTATATTTAATATATTTCTACATTTCCTAAAACACAGTTAACCAATGCTAAGTACAATCATTTTGTGATGCATTGTGTAAATTACATATATATGCTCCTGCAAATGCTCTGAACAATTTAATTTTCCTACGACAACTATACATGCTCCTTGGCAACAAAAAAATAGGTTTTACTTATACAGAAGCCAAATTCTCCCACATACCCAAGTTCATTGATTTAACAATTGTAATCAAGATTAAAAAATGACCGCAGCGTACTATGTTTTTTTAGATAATCAACATACATTTCAAACAACAAATAATATGAGCTTTATTTTGATAAATTTATCTAGAGATGGAGGAGTAGAATATTAGATTTATTTTGATGAATTACCTAGAGATGGAGTAGAATTTAGGTAATGCACTTTTAAAATGAAAGAGAGGTCATGTGTTTTGCTTTATATATGCGAATTGTTTGTTCGGATGTATGAGTTTCTCCTAATTGATTAACTTACAACCAATGCAATATCTTCTTACTAATCGACTTAAACAACTACAAAAAATATAGGCCTAATAAAAAGATGACTGCAACACAAGCGCAGGCCGCCCTACTTGTATAAATTAAAAACAAACCCAAGTATATACAAAAGGATACAACGCCCAAATTGTAACTAATAAAAACTAAAACCCAAACCCTATGAGATTTAAAAGCCCAAAAATAACATGGAAAGCCCACATATAGATAAAAAAAAATCGAAGCCCAATTCATAAAAAAACCTAAATCTGAAGCTCAAATAAGTTCAGAGCCCAAGTCAGAAAATTGAAACCCAAACTAAAACTTAACCCACAAAGAAAAGGCAGCCCAATTAACTAAACTAAGGCCCAACGAAAATATCAAAACCCAAATAAACTTAAGGGCCCAAACATAATCCTACCCAAACCAAGATTCTAATTTCTAAATTATCTACTTCAAATTCTAATCACTTCATCCTTAAATTCTTAGTTAATTGATTTACTTATAATCAACTAGATTATCCAACAAAGATATCTTTTTTTTAATTTGATTACTAACTAATAGACCTAATGTGAATTTAGTTATTAATATTTAGCTAAATTATTCTAAAAAAATTACCAAATTAATCTATCTTGACTTCCTATTCTAATAGCCAATTTCAAGCTCTAATTTTTTCCAATTTTAGTATCAAAATTAACTTAGACTTAACCTCCCTCATCTAAAGGTCCGATTTTTTTCACCAAAATTATCAAGATCTCATCTTTTCTATCTAAAGGCTCAATTTTTGTTACCAAAACTCATCAAAGTCTAGACTTTTAACCCAAAAAATCATACCTTTACTCTAAAATTTCATCAAGTTTCTATCTTTTAGTCCAAAGATTATATTTTTAATTGCTAGGTCACTCAAAGATCAAATTTTACCAACATCCTAATCCTTGTTAACTAAAGATTGTCAATTTGAGTCTTAACTTGTCAAGATTTAAACTAAAAATACCATCTTTATTACCAAGATTTGATTTTTTAATTATATTTACAAAACAAAACACTAATTGCAGGGGATCTAAAGGCATAAAAAAACAAAATATAAACTCAATAACACAACTATGAACTCAATAAAACTTTAAGCAAGGATTAAATTATACAAAAAGGAAGTTATTTCACTTAATCAATACTAAAGGCACGGGTTAAATTGGAAGGCTGAGAAAGTATACCTTCCAAAGCTTGGAATCTTCCCCAAGCTTATATTAGTAGTAAACTGTCCCTTTCTTCTTCACTTCTTTTTAACCTAAACTCCCCTCTACGCAGATTCTCTCTCTCTAGACAACCTACGCCGCCACAAAACCTCACCACCACCGACAACAAAATCCCACTTCACCGTAATCAACAAACCTCCTTCCTCCTTCTCTAGACTAAGCCCAAAATGAAAACTTTCAGAGAACAAGAAGAAAAAATGACACTGTATGAAAATAAGAAAAAAAAGAGAAGAAAATATATAGAGAGCTCAGAGCTTCGAGATCTAGATGGAATCCAGACCAGGTAAGTCTCTAATGGCTTTTTTTTTCTGTAATTTCTTCTATATATATTTTTTTTGAAAAAAACCCAAAACAAAACCTGCAAAGTAAAACCCAAAACCCTTCTCCTCAAAACCGTCCCCTGAATTGAAGAAAATGAGGTTTATAAAGCCTCCAAGTCCAAGCCCTAATCGTAGATTAGCCTCTCATCCTATGGCTTGCAAAATTTTAGAGCATTTTTTAGCCTTCAATTAACTCTTTTATTGTTTTCTCCTTGCAGGTGGATGATTTGAACCAATACTAGGCTTGACTTCGTATTGGACTCAATGGCAATTCGACAACTGGAATGGGGTAAATCCTCCTTACCCTTTTTCTCTCTGATCTGGTCTCATTTGTTGAGCTGGCAACCGTACTGGTGCTCAGCGTGTGTGAGCATTTGCATGCTCTGTTTTGTCTGTTTGCATTTTTGGTATTCATGTGAGTTACCTCCTCTTTCTACATAGAATGCTGATGTGGAGCTGAGGTGGATCATAAGGGTCCCTTCATTGACCAATGAAGATCAATGGGACTTTGACATGTCAGCAGTAGTAATTTCCTTTTTCCTCTCTTATTTTCCAATGTTTTTAAACCCGACCCGGCTGCTGACTCGTTGGGGTCGTCGGGTCACGGGTTATCCGGGCTAACGGGTCCGATTTTCCCGGGTTTTGATCGGTTGTTAACCGGGTCTTTAACCCATCGAGTTAGGGGCACTCTCCGGATCGGCAAGGCCTCCGGGTCCCAGTTGAACCGGTTCGACCGGACGAGCCGGTCCGGGTTTAAAAACACTGTTATTTGCTTTGAGTGAACTGAATCCCTTTGCTGCTCCTTGTGAAACCTTCAGCGAAGAGTCTTTACCTACCTGATTGAGCTAAATTAGACCCTATTTTTATGGCTATTTTACTATGTTTTTAGACCCATTTATGCTTAATTATATGCTATTTTATTAATATTTATGTTTTTAGTCTTTAAGTGATGTGAAATTAAGAAACTGTTATTTTTCACTATTTTTGGAGCTATTTTGATGACTTTTTACACAGATTTGAGCAAAGCAATTTTGAGCATAGATTTGGAGATTCGAAGTTCGTGTTTGAAGACCATTTGAAGATAAATTGGAGACTTGAAGACTATTGAAGATTTATTTCAAGAGGAAGAATTGAAGATTGGAGCCTTAATTGAAGACAAGCCATGGATAAACCTTCAAGTTTTGGTATTTTGGATATTTTATATGGGAAGATACTCAGCCCATATAAATCATTAATTGGAATTAAAATCCCAATTAATGACTCCTAAATCCAAGGAAATATCCAAATCCCGTAGATTCCCGATTCTAGTCCTAACAGAATTAGGATTCAGGCGCAGTTTTGGTAAAAAAATCGTAACTTTCTGCTCAAACCTCCGATTGAAGCCCATGAGTACTCGTTGGAAAGCTAACTCCAAGATCTACAACTTTCCTTTGAAGTCAAAGACCAGTTCTTCCGTTTTCAAGCCCAAAAATCCTGTCGAAGTTCCTGCACGAATTCAGCAAAATTTCAAGATCCTATTTTAACTTGGATTCTACTCTAGGATGACTTTTAATCTAACTTGGACTCCAAGTTAGACCATAAACCGTCCTAGACTCCTTTCCAAGTTAGGATTGGAATTCCTAGGGTTATTTCCACTATAAATAGCCACCTCCTGTAACACAAATCACACACCAATTCACAATTATAGTTTTAGATCTATTTTTCTCTTCTAGATCTAGTTTTAGGCAAGGGTGCCGCCACCCCCTATAGCCATAGGGAGGTGCGGCAACTCTAGGTTTTTAGCAAGGAGATTTTCACCCCTTCTAGTTCTGTAAGTACTCTTATGCCGCTCATGGATTTTCCCAAATCCATGAGTAGCTAAATTCTTATACTTCTAATCCTTTGGTGAATTCAATCGATTGATATGGTGAGATTTCTATATTTATAATTTGGTATTTTATTTTTGATAGATAGCATGTTAAACTCTGTTTTATTCCATGACCTTGATTTTTATTGGTTTATGCGGCCGATAAATTGATAATTTGAGAGATCTATTGCTAAGTCAGGCGGTACAGTTAACCCTCGAGTCTGATTGTTTGGTAGCGAATCGTTGACGACTAACCTCGCTTCGATGAGTTTCTCATGCCAGTGATCGGATTTTATCTGATTGTTGTATGGTTTTACTTGTTAAGCATGTGTGAAAGAACTAATTAAATAGTTGATCTTAATGCTTTGTTGCTTGGTGAATCTTTAAGCCTTAACCGGTAATCTTATCTAAATAGCATGTTAGATTTTCCTAGACCAGTTATCATCAAGGATTTAATATTGAATTCATCTTTTAAATCAAGGACCCATATTCAATTTGATTGTTTTCTACCATTGGAGAAGAAGTATGCTTTAATTATTGTTTTCTTTCTTATCTGCTATAGATCTAGATTTAATTTACTTTGTTTTATTTTCTAGTATAATTGTTTCCTGTTTAATTGCTTTCTTTCAACCTCTGTTTTCTGTGTTTTGTTTTGAGAGATTTTAAGGATAATATTTTCGGATAAAGTCTACACCCTTCTCTATGGGATCGACCCCTACTTGCCCTATCTACTATAGTTAGGATTTTGTGGGGAATTATTTTTATGATTGTTGACGACCGATCACTACCACTTTTGCTATTTTATGTTGAGAAATTTAATTGTAACTGTTATGAGTTGAAGAACCATGTTTGCGAAGGCCTTCTCACTACCTTGTTCAATAACTTGCATGTTCTATGGTTGTAATTGCTACGAAATATTGTCCCCTGACTTGTCTTGTTTCGTCATCTGCTTTGGTTTAGCTCATTTCACATAATTTTGTTGATCTTTTTCTTGCAATATTTTCTATCCTGAATTCATGAATTTGGTCATGTGAAAATGCCTTTAACTTGCTCACCAAATTCCTCGTCTTGCCATTCCATTTTTATTACATCTTGATCGTCCCAAATGCTTAGTGTTGAGGCCAACCTGGATTCTTTGCTTTGGTTTGTTGCGAATAATCTTCTTGGGACGCCTTGAATGCTATATTTGACTCAATATGTTGCTTTATTTATTGTTTCTGAAAATGCTATGCTTTGTATGAGGAAAATGAGAATGTTTATGTTTGAATGTGATGGAAGCTGACTTGAATTGATGTCTTACTTGTTGTTAGCTAGTTTTGTGGAAGGGAAATGCTTTGGTTGTGTTTTTTGGGGATGTATAATGAGGATGCTAGAATGGTATGTGTATGCTGCAATGGATGCAATGCTTTTTTCCTTTTGTTGATTGTGAAAGATTAAATGATGAATGATTATGTGTGCAAGTGGAACTAAATGTGAATGCTAAATGCTTTGACTACTGTAGAATGTCTACTAATTTACATACATGGATGCCTTAATGTCTACTGTAGAATGCTAATGTGCCTACTAAATGCCAAATGCAAGAAGTATCATGCTATGATTTAAATTAAAAGAAATGTAGTGATGTGAGTGTTTGATGTGAAATGCTGGATGTTAGATAATAATTGGAATAGGAATGTGCAAGGCAGAAATTACTATGCATGCATGTATGTGCTTAAAAAGAAATTTTAAAGGAGGTGAGAAATGAATGCCATGATCTTTTTTGTTGAATGAATTGTTGTAGTGTGAATGTAACTGTGTGACAATGCTGAAATAGAAATGCATACTGTTTTTGTCACGCCCCGACCTGAAAGTCGAGCATGGACAATCGCCGTGTCACCTGGAAACACGTGCCGGCCAGTCACGCATTCCAAAGCAACACGAAGCGTCAAAATCAGAACAAAACGACGGAAACAGAAATCGATTATAAGGTTTAAAAACAAAAGTTTTCCAATCAGAGTGAAAGCGGAATCGTCAAAAAAAAAAAATCAAAGTCTGTAATAAAAACGCTATTATATTTAAAGTCAAAGTCATATAAAAATATAAAAAACAACAAACTGAAATGTAAAACGAAAACAAGATGTTGAAGATAATAAGTAATAAGACAACTGCCAGTGGGACCTGTATCATAGTGAGAAGTACCTCCATCAGCAAGAATCACAGCCTACGCCACCGACTCGAACGTCAAAGGAAACGCTGATCCTAGCTACCCTGAAAGCACAACAAGAATTTGAGGGGTGAGTACACGAATGTACTCAGTGAGTGAACCACCCTCAAAAGAGAATCCGCGAGGGCGGGGTGCACTCACAACCAAAACAGTTCATAAAACAAAAATTATAAAATCCAGATTGTCAATCAAAAACGAGTATATAAAATCATTTATCGTTTCATGAAACAAATGGGCTGCCATTAAAACCTATCCAGAGTGACCTTGGCCCGAGTCAACCTCCGGAACCGTCAGGGGCATTTTCACCATCATCGAATAATCAGTAAAAATACAATTTATCTTATTTTTCCAAACAAGCCCGTTCCCCTGACGTTAGCTTGGGTCCGGTACTGCGTGGTGGCCGCAGCACACCCAATTTAGCTCTCTCATGCACACGCCGAACCGGTAAATAAATATGGCATGTCGGGCCTGGAGCGACGAACCATTTGGATCCAAACTTAACTCATGGTTCGCCAATCAGGTCTAACTACTAGTTAGTAAACCACCAAATCAGCCACACGTACTCCCTGGACTGCGTCCAGTCCACGAGTCCCCGTGTGCTTACAAACCATTCAAAGCCATTTTCAATGATCGCTAATGCACCCAAAACAATTTATTTGAAACCATTTATAAAACAATTTAATAAAACAGTAATAAAATAGTTCCTCAACGGGTTCTCCGTTGAAGACAGCCCACTCACAGTTTAGGGGACTTGTACACCCCCAAAGTCACTCCACTGTGAGCCTAGCCGATGCCTCGATCAGCGCTTCAGCCGTCTGATTGAGAAGCACGTGCAACACAAAATAATCATTAAAACCAGTATCATAATCAAAGTTTATAAACCACAGTAAAACAAAGACAATCAACCAGAACCAGGGTAGTCAACCAAAATACCAAAACAGTTAGATAAAATAGAATAAAATCACACGAAACACATAACCCAACCCCAAGATCTCACTTAAACGATCTAAGCATGTTAATATAAGTTTTTCAAGGTTGTATGATGAGTTTCGAATTCATAATACACAATCTAGAGTTCAATTAATCATTTCCGGCATTTAAGGGCAAAATTGTAATTTAGTCAACCAGGG
>AWUE01020048.1:0-87323 GCA_001974825.2 Corchorus olitorius | reverse complement strand
ATTTGTTAATTGATTCAATTTCGCCCCNGATTTAAGATTTTACTTTTGATTTATACATCCCGGTCCCTGACTTAAGACTTATTTCTTAATTAAATGCAATTTGATCCGTGCTTTATTCAATTTGACCCCTGATTTTAAAAATTATGCTAGGATTTTGTAATTAAGTGCTTGATTTATATTATTAGTATTTAATTTGTGCCTTTTGTTTTTGAATTATGCTAATAAAATGTGGAAATTGGGATTTTGGCTAAAAGATTGAATTTTTAGTGGAAATTGTGTTTATTCATGGCTAATTGGTTTTAAGATCTTGATTTTCAAGTTGGAAGTATTTTAAATTGATTTCGTAATTTCGAATTAAGTTAGTTTGGATTTGAAAAATTGAGGTTTTAATTTAAAGTTATGATTTTTTTCCTTAAATTAAAAATGACTTGAGGATGACATGTTAAGACATTTTGGGTCATTTTTAATTCTTGGAAAAAAACATAGCTTGGAGTTAAAAACCCAATTTTCCAAATTTGAAAATAACTTGAAAGAAATTAGTGAATCCTTTTAAATGCCTTTTAATTTGGGAATTAAGATTTGTAGTCTAAAGATTTGATTTCCTAAAACTAGATTCAATTATTTTCTTTGGCTTAGATTCAAATTGTTCTTGTTTTGGTCTTTGAATTTAGACTTACATCTTGATTTGTTTATATGCCTCCTGAACTTCACTAATGATCTTTTTAGTGTGCAGAAAAGGTCCCCAGTAGACCCAGTCCGGCCCATAAGTTTTTATTTCTCTTTAGCTTTTGTTAATTTGTTAATTGGTCCATTTGGACCTTGGTTTGTAATAATTTAGTAAAGTAGAACTTAATTGCATGCATATCATATTTACCTGTCATTGATTATATCTGTTTGCATATCATATCACCTTAATTCAGTTAATGACCGTAATCCTTCCAAAGAAGGGGCATTAAGTGAGTGATCGAGTTTTTGGGGCCACTGAATGTCTCCGAGGATGAGACGGCTCTTCTCGAGATGCGTCGGGGCTCCGAGCATATATCCAGGGAAGTGCTTTCAAAAAAACCCGAGTTACGCGAGTTGACTTTAATAATTGGACTTTGCATTCATCATTTGCATACATGCATTAATTTAGAGATAGAAAAAGGAAAAATCCAAAAAAAAGTGAAAATCAGAAAATCAAACGAAGCAATAAAAAGTGTTTTTTCAAAAACGTGGTTTTCCTCAAATTATGTTCTCTTGTTTGATTTTCAAAATTAAGAAATGGGTAATTTAAAAGTTTTCAAGGTAAGCATTTTCAAAAAAAAGGAATGTTTTTCTAATTAAGAAACTCAAAAGAAGATTTTGGAAATTAATAAAATTGATCAAGTTTTTCAAACTCAAAAATGTAAAAAAGATTTTATCACAGCATTTTCAAAATTGCTTCCCGATGCGGAAGACTCAACAAGGGAACAAAAAGTGAAAGAGAATCCAGGCAGAATTGATCGGTGATGTTCGATTATATTCTTCGAATTCTCGACATTGGTTTCAAAAATGATTTTATTTTCTTTTTATAACCTTTTTTTAATAATACTCAAGATTAGGATTAAAAGCAACCAACTTTTCTTTTCGACCCATTAGATCTAGTTAGATTAAGAGGTACCGTCACTTGACGGACGCTTCAGGGGTGCTGATCCTTCCCTGGGCGTAATTGACTCCCGAACCTAGATTTAGGTTACAAAGACCGGACCTTAGGTTTAGTGGGTCCATTGCCGAGCTGTGGACTTTACTTAGCTTAAGTGACCTTTAGGTGACTAATCACACCTTAGAATTTTGATTAGTGGCGACTCCATTTTCCAACGTCGTTTCGACAGGGTTTCCCGGACCCGAACGTTTCGACAGTATTGTCATACGCCACAATAAGATACACACAAACTTTTATGGTCGTGGGTACAATTTTCCAACAATTACCATTATATGAGCTCTTTGGGAGCTCGAATAAACAGTTAGGTATTAATTTCATTCGACAGCCACTCCATAGTATCCCAATGTGTTAACAAAACAACAATTTATATATCTATTAGACTTTGTGTCAGTTCAATTCAAACTTCTAAAATCATTTGTTTTCCTAGCCAAGGTTCGATCAAATTGTAGACTTCGAATATTCTCTAAATGTTGGCACAACTCCAGTATGTGTCATCCTTTAAAATTTTCTGTACACCCTTAATCTTTACAATCTTCTGTTCTCATAAATCAAAACTGAACCAATACTAGTATGATAGATACTATAACTACAAAAAACCTCTAAACCTTCATTATAGTTCCCCACCATTACTCATTTCAAAGTGCATTCTCGAAAATACTCACACTTTCAGTAAAACAGGCATTTGGTTGCTCCTCAACAATTAATAGTTTTGCTTATCATCCTACCAGCTTAAGTGTCAATAATCAATTCACAATGACAAACTTTCGCCTCCAGTCTTTGCTACCAACACCGATGCACCTCATGTAAAGGTATTAAATCTGACAAGATATTGCGCAGACAGTTCTTCTTAAAACTCTAGCTTAGTATTATCCTCCATGTGCCACTTTGCTTTGCAAACTTTGAGTCGAAACAACAATCGGGAAGTACTACCAGTTCAAACTCAGCAACTCCACTGTGAATACTTTTGAAAATCCTTATACTATCAAAACATAGTAATTATTTTCTCCAACGTTAGCTCATTATTTCACATGGACCTTCTGAATCAAATCGCCAAGCTTTAGAGCACTTGTTATTTTCTTGCAGCATTGGTCGTGTCGTAAGAGGTATACGAAATTAAAACTCCAACGCAATAAGAAGTCACTTGCGGAAAATGACATCGAATAAAAAGTCATTATCGGGTCTGACAAGAGTGGATACAACATACGTGAAAATGATATAGGTGAAAACAGAATGTTGCAAGTATTTTCCTATAAGCAATTGCGTAGTGGACAAATGGTCAAGAATTCAGATTCCTCCATCCGACCTCTTAACGAGGTCGAGTCGTTAGGAGGACGCCCTTGCCGACTATGATCACATTTTGGTGGCATGAATCTCTAAAAGAGTATCGAGTTTAGAATTTTAGGCAACATAAACGGAAGAGACACGGAATTTGGTTAAAAGCAAAATCTTTTGAAAAGACACGATGTTAGTATTAAAAAAACAAGGCAAACCAAACACTTTGATTTCAAAACAGTAGATGGACACCTATGTGTCCAGAATTTATCCTAACCTCACTACAGGCCCATTGGACTTATAAAACAAAAATAAAAACCATAAGCTCTGATACCAATAAAGTTGTCACGCCCCGACCCGAAAGTCGAGCATGGACAACCGCCGTGTCACCTCGAAACACGTGTCGGCCGGTCACGCATTCCAAAGCAACACGAAGCGTCAAAATCACAACAAAACGACGAAAAACAGAAATCGATTATAAGGTTTAAAAACAAAAGTTTTCCAATCAGAGTGAAAGCGGAATCGTAAAAAAAAAACTCAAAGTCTGTAATAAAAACGCTATTATTTTTAAACTCAAAGTCATATAAAAATATAAAAAAAACAACAAACTGAAATGTAAAACGAAAACAAGATGTTGAAGATAATAAGTAATAAGACAACTGCCAGTGGGACCCGTATCGTAGTGAGAAGTACCTCCATCAGCAAGAATCACAGCCTACGCCACCGACTCGAACGTCAAAGGAAACGCTGATCCTAGCTACCCTGAAAGCACAACAAGAATTTGAGGGGTGAGTACACGAATGTACTCAGTGAGTGAACCACCCTCAAAAGAGAATCCGCGAGGGCGGGGTGCACTCACAACCAAAACAGTTCATAAAACAAAAATTATAAAATCCAGATTGTCAATCAAAACGAGTACATAAAATCATTTATCGTTTCATGAAACAAATGGGCTGCCATTAAAACCTATCCAGAGTGACCTTGGCCCGAGTTAACCTCCGGAACCGTCAGGGGCATTTTCACCATCATCGAATAATCAGTAAAAATACAATTTATCTTATTTTTGCAAACAAGCCCGTTCCCCTGACGTTAGCTTGGGTCCGGTACTGCGTGGTGGCCGCAGCACACCCAATTTAGCTCTCCCATGCACACGCCGAACCGGAAAATAAATATGGCGTGTCAGGCCTGGAGCGACGAACCATTTGGATCCAAACTCAACTCATGGTTCGCCAATCAGGTCTAACTACTAGCTAGTAAACCACCAAATCAGCCACACGCACTCCCTGGACTTCGTCCAGTCCACGAGTCCCCGTGTGCTTACAAACCATTCAAAGCCATTTTCAATGATCGCTAATGCACCCAAAACAATTTATTTGAAACCATTTGTAAAACAATTTAATAAAACAGTAATAAAATAGTTCCTCAACGGGTTCTCCGTTGAGGATAGCCCACTCACAGTTCAGGGGACTCGTACACCCCCAAAGTCACTCCACTGTGAGCCTAGCCGATGCCTCGATCAGCGCCTCAGCCGTCTGATTGATAAGCACGTGCAACACAAAATAATCATTAAAACCAGTATCATAATCAAAGTTTATAAACCACAGTAAAACAAAGACAATCAACCAGAACCAGGGTAGTCAACCAAAATACCAAAACAGTTAGATAAAATAGAATAAAATCACACGAAACACATAACCCAACCCCAAGATCTCACTTAAACGATCTAAGCATGTTAATATAAGTTTTTCAAGGTTGTATGATGAGTTTCGAATTCATAATACACAATCTAGAGTTCAATTAATCATTTCCGGCATTTAAGGGCAAAACTGTAATTTAGTCAACCAGGGGTAAAATGGTAATTTTAGCTGACCAAAGGCAAAACAGTAATTTTGATATCTTAAAGCTGTTACGGCGATCATCTAACCTTACATGTTCAATTAACGTTATTAGATAAGTCAAATCCTTTTCCATGGGCAAAGTTGTAATTTACTCATTCGAGGGTAAAATGGTCATTTGCACTTATTATTGATTCCATAACGTACATATGAATTTATTGATGTGAGTAACAAGCTCAAATCCTCTCATTTCCACCCATAAGGGTTATTGCGTAAATTTTACGACTAAGGGGCATAATGGTAATTTTTATCGATCAAGAGTAGCACAGTAATTTTACACAAAAGAGTCAATACGGTAACTTTCCAATCCCAAAGGTGTGATTTTGAAAGCTAATTACTAGCATCGCCCTTAAAAGGGCAAAATCGTAAATTTAAATATCAAGGGTATTTCTGTAATTTTATCCACTCAGAATACGGTGGTATTGCTTACGTGTTATAGTTGCTGACAATAGTCGGTCGGATTCGATATCGCAGCTCAACAGGTTAAATTTATCCACTTATAATACATAAGGGCAATATGGTCATTTTCGCTTCTAGGGGTAAAGTAGTCTTTCTACCGCTTATCGATAATTCCACTACTTTATCCGCTTCATTCTACAATATAAGTATGGTTGAGAATTCGAAATCGTCGCTTAACAGGATATACTAGTTTACTTTTACTAATTAATGTAAAATAGTAGTTTACCCACTCAAAGGGTAAAATGAACATTTTATGATCCTACGAATATTACGGAGAAACACGAGAATTATTCGGACAAATTATCACAACCGATGTGGTTGAATTCTTTGAATTCCTCTTCAAGGGTAAATTTCGTAATTTAACATCTTAAGGGTGATTTAGTAATTTTACCCGTCCAAGAGTAAAATTGTAACTTCACTTACCAATTTAATAAATCCAATTCTTTATTCTAAAATTTTTCTTTCATTTCTTTTATTTTCTTTTTCTCCTTTTTCTTTTTTTTTTCTTTTCCTTTCCTATATTCAAAAATAGGCTTGGGCTTGGTCTTTTTGTCTTTTTTTTTTGCTGCTTGGGCTTGGTTCCCAAGCCTGGCCCGGCGCTTGGGCCAAGCTCTGGCCCGCACGCCTGGGCTAAGTGATGGCCCAAGCGTGGCGCTTGGGCCAGCAAGGCCTGGCCCAAATGGCCTCTTTCTCTTTTTTTTTCTTTTTTTTTGGCTGGTCGGAATTCCATATTTCCGACCAGCCACTGTTTTGTCAATATCAGCCATTTTTCAACCCCATTTCTCACCAAATTTTCATTTCAAATTATTACCCAATATATCTAATCACAAACCCAAACAATATACACATGTGATCATCTCCAAATTATCAATATTCATCCATTTAACACAAATTTAAATGAATTAAGTCATGGACTTGAACTTACCCATAAAAAATCCATTTGCTTCAAATAACTCCATCAAGCTTCCAAGGCTTCATCAATATAATTTCTTAGCCTCCAAAACAATAAATCCAAATTACAAATCAAGCTTGAAGCTAAATTTCAAAAACTTAGACTTGATTAACCAAAATCACATAAATACTTACTCCACCATTAAACCTCACTTGGATGCTTTGTTAAGACCTCCAAAATCCCAATCAAAAGGTGAAAATAGGACAAGCAAGGTGAGGAGATGATCTAAACTTGATTGCATGGTGAGTTTATGGTCAATTTCATGGCCAAAATTTTGAGAGAGAGTGTGTGGGTATATACAGGTAGAGGGAGAGAAGGTAGAAGAAGACTCCCAACGTGAAACAAGAGAGGAAGTGGGGTGTTTTAATATTTTCCAAATTTGGCTAAATTGCCAATTGATCCCCCTACATCCTCATCCTATCTAATCAAATCCCAAAACTCTTCTTTTAAATTGATTTAGCAATCACTTTTTTTTTTTTCAGTCATCCATTTTGTAATAACTTGTAAATCCTTTAAATCAATTTGTATCCCAATTAAATTTCTTGAGTTCTTTTCAATTATTTTGATACTCAACCACACCAATTTAAATTCCTAATGAAATTATAAGTTATGCTAACATGAATTTAGGCTTTACAGTTTTGGATGGCCTATGATGTCAATTTTAAAGCTTTCTGCTATATTGGAAATGAACTCCTTCCTCTTTTCCTGCTGCAAAGTAGCTTGTGACTGGAAACTTGTTTGCTGCAATGTTGTTGTTCATTGAGATGGATTCTACTTGCTACTATCAATGTATTATTGATGATGAAATTGATCATGGAATGCCTGCAAGCCGAGCATATGTGTTTTTCTCTGATTGAACTCTGCCTTGCATCATTTGGTGATGACTGCATTGCATCCTTATTTGGCTTTATTTTGAGCTGTTGTCACATATTAGACTTATGAAAACTCAACTAACTCGAATGCCTCTTTGGACTTGATTGTGCCTTGCTTCTGAATTTGCCTTGTATTTTCCTTGCATTTTTCGTGCCAGTTGCTAATGTGTTTACTCTTGCTTCCCCACAGCTTCATTGGTATCTCGAGGCTGAGACTTAATCTCATGCCTTGCGCTTGATGTAGCCAACAACAAACCCTTTTTCCCAGGCCTATACAATTTTGTTTGCTCATTTCGAGTGTATACCAACCGATGGTTTACATGTTTTTAGATTCTGGTGAACATTTTGTGCTTCTTTTCTTTATGCTTCTTCTTGCAGGTCATGAAGCTATTTTGGGGCCGCCTTAGACTAAGTGGGATGCTCTGGGCTCAAGTGTAAGAAAAGAAGGCAACAAAAGGTGGATCAGTTCATTTGATCTTAAATTTCAAAGCATAATGGTTGTCCACTGCCTCATTGAGACATCTTAGCTCAAGAGGGGAATAAAAAAGTTGTGATATGTGGGATATTCCTCTGTAAACTGCTTGGCTTGGGTTTCTTAAATTGTGACAGATGAAAGAATAAATCCTTTTGGGCGTTATGCAAAATTCATCTTTTTTTAAACTATTTGTAATGAATGGATCAATCCAAATAACCTGAAAGAAAATAAAAACCCAACAACCAACGCTAGCAAGAAGTGAACCACATGCTCCTTGGGCCGAACCAAAGGCCCACAGCAACAACTCAATCTCAAGGAATAAGGACTCATATTTCCCTTTCTATGACAGCACAAGGCATTGGGCTTGAACCCCCAAAGTAAATGACAAAAAGGCTCAAATTAAAACGTGTTATGCCTTGAGAAAAAGTCTAATGGGAAAAAGAATCTAAAATTTAAAATGAATGATGAGATGCTAATGAATGAGTAGAAGCTCCTCTCTTTTCCTTTTATGATTTTCTTACTAGATTTGTTGCCCGCGCTTCGCGGCGGGTTTTTTATTTCATGCATTGATCACTTAAGTACAGTCACTTATTTCATCCATTGATCATCACTTAAGCATTGTTAGTAGTTATCATGTGTGTCTCTAAAACTCAGTTGGTCTACTTTGCTTTCTTTCATATTCAACTTAGTCGCAGTGTTCACTGTATACCTCAAATCTTTCTGATAACCTTTAAATTCAAGGGCCATTTTTTTTATCTAGATATTATTGGATGGCGTTAATTTCTGTCTGAATTAATACTTGGGAGCTACAAAATGTTATGGGAGTGTCCTTTTATTATATATATGGACAAAATGAATTAATTACCAATAAAACCTGGAGTACAAAATACTGTTGAATCATCTTCCATGATACTTAAAAACAGGAGATTGAAGGAAAATAGTCATCCTCTCTTATAAATGCGCATTTAATCCATTTGCCAGTATCTCTTGCAGCATGTCTGGTTGCTGAATTCTTGACAATGTTTCTATCTCACTTGGCATGTCTTCTTCCCTAAGTTCTAGCCATCTTCTCACAGCAGCAATGCTGATGACTTGGCCTCTGTGGTTGTATTTGTAGAGCAAACATTAGTATAGCTATTAGCTAACTCTTTCAGTATGGGCCTTTTCCTTGGCTCATGACCCTGCGACAATGTTGCATAGGGATAATTGATGGCCAGAAAACCCTCCAATGTTCTGATAAGACGCTGGGTTGTGTTGCCAAGTCTGTTGAAATTTGTAAAGGGATGGACATTTCCTTGCTGTGAAAAATCAATGTTAGTTAATTGTGTCACTGAAATTTAAGCTGAGTCATATGGATAAATTTCACAATAGTCGTACCTCCATCAAAGGTTGGTTATCAATGTCCATGAAGTCGATTCTGAATCAATATCAAGAGCAACAATATAAATAATTTCAGTTAAGTTTGTGCATTTGGAGTAAGTCTCGTTCTGGAAATTTTCTCAAGTCTCAAAACTAATCAGTGTATTAAATAGAACAATGCAATTCATTGTGAAGGAGAATGACATGAAACTAATTAGCATAACAACCTTATGCATCTTCACTTTGAAATTATTGTCAAAGGATAGAAGCATATCTCAGAAATCAGTGGCAACATTTAACTCTTCAGTAAAGAGACAAAGATGGTATTTTTCCAAAGACTTATGCAAGAAAATCATACCTTGACTGTAACTGCTTGTGTTTTTGTCTATGAAATCAGAGTGGCATCCTGTTGCAAGTGTAACATAGAAGAGTTAAGTGTTTGTGTCAAAAGAAGGAAATCCAATATGAACGGCCAAGAGGGAAATTTTTGATAGTTGGATCAGCGTAAAAACTGACAAATGAATAAATATCAGAGAAAAGTTTCTATGGCTTGCCTGCATTGAGTTTGAGAATTTTGATTTGATCGTGAGTCAGAAAGCTAACAATAATTGTTCTTCCTATAGTGATTGATGAAGTATCACTTATATTCCATTACCGCTATTTTAACTTCATTATAATTATCAGCCCTTTCTCATTAACTTAAACAATCATCACCATCCAATTCCAACTCACGACTTTATGAAAATTAAATCTAAACCTATACAGCCCATCTTAATCTCACTTGCCAATACATGCACCACAAAGCATCCAACCACGAAAAGTTAAATGGACGAAAAGTTAAATGGATGAATTATAAGTCCAAAGTATATCAACAGTGAAAATATAAGAATGAATATTCAAATGATACTACAAAGAAGTAAACCACGCATGGAAGGAGACCCACCTATTCTGGCTGCCTTTCAAAAGAAACCTCGGAACAACAAAGAGTATCCTGTCAGTTTCTATGAATTAAATCTGAGGTTGAAGTTACCATTTCTATGTTCTTATCATCTTGGTACTTGAATATCCTGTCAATCCAAACTTAAGAAGTAAATAAACTGGAATTTTTGGAAGATATATCCAACATATCAGTCCTTGAAATTCCGAGAAAAATAAGAAAAAGTGATCAAACAGAAGGTTTTAGAGACATACATGGTCATCGGCTTCAAAATCCAGCTCTAGCTTTCCTTCATCATCCTCCCAAAGATTGGAGACTATTATATGTGTACCACGCTCCCTGAAAATCAAACTAAATGGGAACAAAGAAAGAACAAAGACGTTGTAAGTAGGATCCAGCTTTAATTCCTTCAAAATGTTAAAATTAACATTAAAACGGAATGAATAGATGAATGACAAAACTTACTTGTTGAAGTAAATCAGCTTTAGATCCATACGGTGACCACTGAACAATGGTCTCTTCTATACCAATCATCCTTAGAAGCTTGCATTATCTCATTCCAAACATGTCCACTTTGCTCAAAGTCAATCTATTCATTTTAAAAGGAAGTTTGGAGGCAAAACCTTTTATGGGTCATAAGCAAAATATTTATCCATATTCTCTTTACTTGAAAATATCTTTAAGCCATGTCAAGCTAAAACAACAGAAATTAATGCCACTACCATGTTACCTAAATCATATCACCTAAGCTTTGAAGAATGTCTTAATGTCCTACAAATTTAACCACACATTTCCCTGCAATCATACGTACATAAATAGCAACGCTGCAAAAAAAGTAGAATTGAACGTATATACTTACAATTGGAACCACAATTTCCTGTTGTCCAGTTTCTACCAAAAATGTGTAGGAAAGCATTCCAATACTCCTTGGGTTAATATGTTATGAAAACTAACCTGGTAGGATCACAATGGTTTATACATGCAAAGCAAACAATCACATATTAATTTATTAATTCAAGCAAATAACTTGGTTGCAGTTTGCTAAAGTGACACATAAGACATTGATTTGAAATATCTTTTAGTTCACAAAGAAAGAAAAAATCTTGTTCCCTACTTTTAAGGTTACTTTCCATCTATATAAAAAAAAAAAGATGCACCAAAAGATTTTTAACATGGTCCATTTTCAAATGTTGGGTAAATAGTTATCAGAAAGTGAAAAAGGAAATTACCAAGGGATACGTGAAAATTAAAGAATAGAAAAGGTGACATGCAGCCCTCTTCAAATGCCTCAAGTGCTTCTGCCCAATCACCTTTGCAGTCCAAACACCACCTATATTGATTTTGGCCAATGCTTGACCCTGAAATGAGTAGGCAGTTAATTATTTATCCATCTCCAAACGTAGAGCATGTTAAGAAAAATTGCACTGAATACAGAACCCTTTCCTAAAGCATGCACAATACTCTCAAACAATGCAAATTAAGTTCTGTATGCTGATTATCCTGATCATTTGCAAAGTGGTTGTTTAATTACTAATTTACTTCAGTAAGCAACAAAAATATGAATAATAATATATTAAACAGATCAAAGCTGATACAAAGCTTACCTCCAGATTACCAATTGAATTGTATCCTTCCCAACTCTTTATGTACAATTTAATGGCTTCGCAGAACTCCCTGACCTGGTGGTATGATTCTCCAACAGCTAAAAATGCATTGTGGGGCTAAGACAAAGAAAAAAACAAATCAGTTAATTAATTACTTCAGCTTTTGGAGTTATCACAGACAATAATTAACCACTGAAATGAGAATATTGGAACTAAAACCCTAAAAATAGGAAAAGGAAATCCTTCCCTCTGCCTCTGAAATACCATACAACCAAAAAAAAAGCCCACAAAAATGCAAACCACATAGGGGAAAGGAAGATGGCACACAAACATTTAAATCAAAATAGTATTCCCATGTCCTCATGAGCTTTTCATCAAACCCCAAACCTAGAATTTTGCTGACACAAAAAACAATTTATGTTTCCATCATCAAAATTTTGAAGTATATATTTAGCTCTGACAAAATTGTTGTAAAAGCTTCAAAATTTCTATCTTCATGCTAATCAAAATAATCATTTTTTAATCATTGCTACATACCTTTGATTTTCCAAGAAAGTTTTCCCCAGCATCTAAGTGTTGGGAAATAAGCGCAGGTCCTAAGTTTTCCACATGCTTCACACTGTATTTGCAATTAGTCCTTTCAATTAATTTGTTGGAAAAAGAAATCATCCAGCAAAGAAAAAAGGAGCTTTAATTTAGTTAATTACCTAAGTCTGGATGTAGTAGCCATGGCTGTTAGAATCCTATCGAGAGAAGGTAAGCATCCACCAGAGAACACGTTTTCCTTCACAAAGCCTGGACTTCGAAAGTTCTCATCGAAAAGCTCCTCTGGCATTGATGAGAACTAACTATGAACAAATTATTAAT
Organism: Corchorus olitorius; assembly: GCA_001974825.2. Lineage (NCBI taxonomy): Eukaryota > Viridiplantae > Streptophyta > Magnoliopsida > Malvales > Malvaceae > Corchorus > Corchorus olitorius. Next base: position 74,947 of record AWUE01020048.1, on the reverse strand, counting down.
AATTTTATTAAAATTGAAATTATTAAAATTAAATGAAACAAAACTAATTCCTTTGAATCTTGCGCCAAAACATTCATCAAAACAGTGAAACAACCAACACTGATGTCAAAGACCACATTCACTACTCAACAAAATAGCCAACAACCCAACATGAATCATCAAACAAAATTATTGTACTTCAGTTATAACATGTATGAATTAAAGCTTTTTGAAAGTGAAGGCGAAAATGATAGTAATTAAACTTAATTACAGCCAAAATCTCAGTAAATATTCAACATGCAAAGCAATTAAGTTTAGAAAAAAAAAAACAAAGAGAATCAAAGAGAAGTAATGACCTTGGTTGAATTGAAACCTAGCCCGATAGTTCACTCCCAGGAATTTCAACAAAACCTGATCTTCACCTGAAACAGATTAAATGAAAATGGAATGCACAGGAAAAAACCAAAAGAGAAAATGGGATACAAAAGAAATTAAACGAAAAAGAAAAAGATTCCACCTGATAAAACCTGAAATTTTTGCTCTCGCATCCCTTTCATGGATTTTCCGACAGTCGGCCTGTCTGCTACCCAAGACGTTCAATCCTTCTCTCGCGGCCTTGCTCTTTCTTCATCTGTGTTCTCCGGCACTCATTTTCTCTTGGTCCCTTTGGCGCCAGATTTGACAGCAATGAAAAATCGCCAGTAAATTCCGACAGTGGCACGATGACTCTGTCTTTTTTTTTTTTCATAAGATGTCTGACAAAAAAAAATGAAAAGGAAAGATTCAGAGAAAAACTATGAAAGGCAAAACCAAAAGCTCATGAAAAACAGATAGGGAGAGAAAACCAAAAGAAAATTCCACCCAAAATTGAAGGGATTAACCTTCTAACAGCAACGAAAATTGCAAGGAAATCGAAATCAAGGAGATGAATCAGCCTACATGAATGAAAGAGACAAAAGATGCGATGAAAAACAGTAAAACCAAATGAGGAAATGGTTAAGAAGAGGAGAGAGTGAAAGGCAAACCGAAGGAAAAGAATCATGCAGAAAATAAAATAAGAGCATGAACACCACCCGAGCGAAGAAGGGGAGAGCATAGCGAAGATGAAAGTAAGAAGGAAGAAGAGAGCTGACATGCAAAATGAATCCCAAGAAAGAGAAGAGAAAAGTAGTAAAAAATAAAGAAGATGATGAGAGAGAATTAGAAACTTGCATCAATTAGATCTGCCAACAAAAAGAATGAGGGAAAGTAGCAACACTCAAGAGAGAACAGAGGAAAACATTTGGGCGGCGATTTTCTGAGCAGCTGTCTCTCTTTTTGACCAATTTATAATAAAAAGAATGAGCTAAAGAGTTTACAAAGACCCAAATCACAAATCAGCTCAGTCCAAAGGAGAATTTTATATTACTATAAATTAAAAGGAAAAAGGTTTAAATAGGCCCAACCACAAAACAAACAAACCTCTAATCTCATAATCAAACTCAAAGGCCCAATTAAGCAAACAAATGAACTCTATAATAATCTCATAATAATATATTTACATGTTATCATATTATACATCTATAAATCTATAATGTATTTTAAATAATAATCTCATAATAATATATACATGTTATCATATTATATATTATATATACATATATAAATCTATAATAATGTAGCATGACCACAAAATCCAACAAAAAAATTGAAGCATCATCAACTAAATCACTCTATAATCAAATAACTAAAATCAAACTAAATCAAACTAAAATTAAATATTAATAACCAAACCAAACTAAAACTCCCTAAACATCCACCTTTTTAAATACTAAGCAACATCAAATAATGGTCTAAGGAGACAAAAAAAAATGACATGAAGTCTCAAGGAGACAAAAAATGACATGACATGAAACCTAAACCCTAAGTATGAAATGACAAAACCTAAGTGAGATGAAGGCTAAACCCTAACCATGACATGAAAGCCAAAATCCAAAGTGAATATCCAAAGTGAAGGGTAAAAAAGAATTGGAATGCCCAAATTATCCTCAAGACTAATATTGGATGCCCAAATTACCCTCGAGACTTGTATGAAATCACAACAAAACCATAGGCAAAAAGACCAAAAAACCATGCAAATAGTACCCCAAATGAATGTGATAAGAGAATAAGGTTGCCCTTGGTGTAATTCACACTTCAACTATTATTGCTTGTCTATATTTCTATATTTTTTTAAATAATATATAAAGGCACACATGTTAACTAATAAAATAATCTTTAATGTTTACTAATTTACCAAAATGCTAAAGCTTAATTTAGGGAATGGTCATGAGTAATAATAATGCAAAACTAAAAACTAAGCTAAAGGATACATAATAAAAATGGGTGTCTACACCAACTTAAGATAATAATAGCATATCATCAAAGCAATAAAAGCATACAAACAATAAAACTAAAATCATATTATTCTTATATTTTGTTCACACACGTTGTCTCACATGCAACATGTAAAGGTGAAAACTAATATTTTGAAAATGCAGGGCTTAATGGATCCCCAAAGAGGCCTTAATGACCCATTATTTTTTTCCTACTATTAACGACCCATTATAACTTTTTTGCAATGCCAATGTTTGGTGAAAATCTAAAGGCCCTACTGAAACTCAGCGTGCGGCCCAAGCATCCAATAAACTTCATTTTTTTTTTATGTTGAATCAGAAAGGTTCATTACTTGATTTACTTCATTATATTAATATAAAATCCTGGGATGGGCGGGGTGGGATTATGGAAAAGGAGGCCCTACCTCTTATTGTGTAGCCTATTTCAATATTATGTTCATGAGTAAAAAAAAAATATTGAAATGAAAAAAATCAAAATAGTAACCAGATGAATGGTGGTGATTCAGTTTGAAATTTTTTTGGTAATTTCAATCCAATTTTAAATGTATGGTATAGATATATATTTAGGTTCTTTTTCTTTTCTTTATTTTAATTTTGGGATATATAGTCCACTAGGATTGGTATATATTGATAGTATTACAAGCTTAATTTCATGACTTGTGCTTATACATTGATATTGACTTGCCGCATTATGAATTCAGCAAAATGATTTTTTTTTTGTAAAAATTAAATAATTTTCATACCTTTAAGTAGTAGAGCTTAATTATTTTACATAAACATAATTACATTAATCAATGATTTTCAGTACTTTATATGATTTTACTTTAGTTATTTTTGGGTAAGTATTTCATTTTAGATTATATATTAAGAGTTTGGTAGTTCATTTAATGATCATATACATATTTTCTTTTATGTATTCTTTAAACTTTTCGAAACCTTCATCTTTCGTTCTTTATAAATCATATACATATCTCTCACATGAGACTTGCATAACAACTCGTGGTAAATTATTGATCACCTTTATTAAATCTATTAGAATAGACAATTCTCATCAGCGCCATTATTCATGCTTCTAGGAATAATTATAAATTTCATATATAATCACACAATGTTTTAAAGCTTGTGCTTCAATATTCATGAATTGCACGTATCATATAACTTTGACAATATTCACTTTGACAAGTTACTAAAGCTCATATAACTTCCTTTTATTGAAGATATTTCACATGAAATTTATTTCTCATGTAACACAAATAAATATCAAAATGAGAAATAAACAATACTTAATTTAGAATCATGCATCTCAACACTTTCATTTGAGACCATAATAGCATCAATTTCATGACCTTAAAACGGTAGTCGAAAAAATTAACTTCAAAATATGTTTGAAAATAAATTTTATGGCTTTCATATATGTTGACAATATTTGCGATAAAATAAGATCATAATTAGGCCAAGTTTAAGGTCTTACCTTATGGAGTTTGCATGCACATACCCTTCTCTTCCACCAATCAGAAATGATATAGATCAAGTTTTTGTCCATTTAAGAAACCGGAATGGAAATCCATTTGTACTTCCTCTAATCGACTTTGAATGATGATGTCGTACTTAGCTTTAAATATTTGCAAAAAGGTTGAGCCTCCATATCTTTCATAACCACACATTGCAACTATTTGAGTAATTCAATCCTTCAATGGATTTCCAAGTGAGCTTAACAATCTCGAAATATTTAAATGGTTTTTGCTTCCATATCCATGACTTCTTTTGAATATCATACTTTCAATTTTATTTCTTCCACCTCCATAATTATGAAACATAAAGTTTCGGTTAAAACCCTTTAAATTGTTGGAAAATATTGTTGAAGGAGGAGAAATAAGAAATGAAATGGCTTTGAGGCGTGACAAGAAGTTACTTTCTTAAAGGGTTTTATGCCCTCTAATTCAACTAAGTCACAAACTCTCCAATCATAAGTAGTGAAAATGGTGAATTTGCCTCTCTAATTGCTCTTCTCTATATTCATTTTAATAAAAATGTAGAGGTCCTTACTCCTTTATATAGTTGATGAACCAATGTGTCTTCTTAAAAAAACACAACTTTTAATAGATACATGTATTTGTCTTTTGGATAAAGAAAACTTTAAATAGATACATATCTTTTCAAAAGACAACTCTTGATTCATGAATAATTCTTTTATCCATTAATGACTTTTCATCAACTAGATTATTATTGGTAAATATCATTTCCCTAGTTCTTTTTTTTCTCCTCCTCCTTCTCGGCTAGTATTGTCAAGGGGGAGGAGGGATTGATCTTTTATTTCGTTTTTTGATTTCTGTTTTTTTTTAAATAAAGTCCCACAGATCTGATCTGTTTGGGTTTTTACTCTCCAAATCTTTAGATCTTGGATTTTTGAGTCAGTTGAGTTTGTTGAGTTAGTCTGTTTTGAGTTTACAATAGATTGTGATTGTTTACCCCATATTGAAATGGGTCTTCTTTGTGATTACTGGATCCATAGGGAGTTTTTCGGATCGCTTCACCTTTCTGACGTGGGTGAAAGCTTTCTGTTGGAACAGAAGCGAAAAGCCGGAAACGAGAAAGTGTCGCGCGTGCTAGAGACTCATGAGGAAGATTCGAATCTCCAACTCATTCAAAGTATTCATATCATGATCTCAGATCCAAATCAAGACGATGGGGAAATTCATGTTCAATCTATTGTAATTTATCTTATGATCATTGTAATTTCATTTTTATAAATGAAAATTACACTTTCTTCAAAAAAAAAAAGTTATGGTAGAATTAAGTATAACTAGTTATGATCTGAGGGTAGAGTTAGCATGTGAACATATTGTTTTACTAGTTATGGTAGCTAGGGAAGTTAAATTTTTTAATGTTTTCCTTTGTTGATTTTATAATTATATGGCCTTGTCATAAAGCAACTCCAAGTCAAAGCTAAAGCTATTAGAATGTCATGTTCTTTTGGAAAATATTTTCTCCAATAAAATGGATATAACATAATGCTTTTATTTTGACTCGTTTGAATATGGAAAATTCTTCAATACATCGTTAGTAGAGTTTAGCAGACTGCATGTGTGGTCTATAAGGGTAATGTATCTCCTTCCTAATGCTATCATACTTCTTTATAATAGTGACTTGGGATTAATGAACATTTTGTAACTCGGTGGAGGTGGTAAGCATAGGATTTATTTAAATAAGGTGAGAATACAATACTATAGATCCCTCCAGAAACACATTTTTGAGAGGAATTATTTATTTTTTTATGTTTTCAACTTGGAAGGAATTAGTTTTAATCCAATAAAATATAAGACTACTAATCGAGTCGCCAACGAATCACAAGATAATCCCCACAAATCCTTACTAAGTAGATAGGGTAAGTAGGGGTCGAATCCCACAGAGAAGGGTGAAGCAGATATCAAAGACAAAACTTTTCTAAAAACACTCAAAAACACTTAAAAAGAAAGGGGATTAAATATCACAATTAAAAGAAAACAATTAATCTAAAAATAAAGCAAAGTAAATTAAATTAAAGCTAAATAAAACACTAAAGAAAACTATCAAATTAAAAAGCATATTTCCTTTCCAATTGTTGAAATCAATCAATAAAGGTATGGTTCATCGACACAAAAAATATTTATTTGATTAACATCATCAAAATAATTCCAGATCTAGTTTCACTTCAATAAACCTGTGCTGTCACGGTCGTTAAGGATTACCAAGAGTAAAACATCAATCTTTCACTATTAAGACGAATACTATCAAACAATTGGTCTAGTGAAAACCCTAACATGCTAAATAGATTTACCCATATCACAGCGATAAACCCTTATTATTCTCTACTCATCTTTACCATCACAACCTAAGATTCATAAAGAATAAAGCATTAAGCATATCAATTAATTCTCACATGTATAAAAATATAACCAAACTCATTATATCTAGCTTATCATGGCCTAGTCAATAAGGTTTGATAATCCCATTAAGCCATATCACAGAACTTAATTTACTACAATTAATCAACCTAGTTACTAGTCATCTCATCAGAATTGATTTTAGCAATAACCAACACAATTATCAAGATTAGCTGCACACTCTAATCAATCAATCATGAAATATAAGATTAAGAACAGGGATTAAGAAACATATTCAATAGATAAATCAAATTATGAAGAACAAAAGTCTCCCCATAACTTAAAGATTGAAATCACCAAAGGAAAAGAAGTATAAAGAATTTAGCTACTCATGAATTTGGAAGAATCCATGATAAACTTAAAAAAAGAAAACTTACAAAACCTATCGTTGATCATACCCTTGGTCGGCATCCAAGGGTATCAAAACCCCTCTCTCAAAATAGAGAAAACTAAACCTAAACTATTTTCTAAGAAAAAGTAGAAGAAAAGCATATATCTAGGATTTAACATATGGTTGGTATTTATAGGGGACTATCTAAGACTCCAAGTAGACTTAGGATTGATATCAACCAATCATAGGACGAATTGGCCTCCAAGTAAAGTCTTCAAGTCGGTTTAAGAGTCTTCTTGGGCTGAAATTGGGTTAAAATCGGAGTTGTCCCAAAACTGCTACTGATCAGCAACTTCAGGGGCAATTTTGTCATCGAAGATGGCAGAACTGGAACTCAAGCATAACACCAAAGTTATAGATCTTTGAGTCTTCTTTCTAATGCACTTTGAATCACCTTAATCGGAGGTCTGAGTCAAAAGTTATAGTCGATTTACCAAATCTGCGCAGAATCCAAGTCCAAGTAGGAAGAGTTGCGGCACATGGGCATCACATGGGCATCAAAGTGCGCGCGGGAATGGCCTTCGACTCTAGCTGTGGGCACAACTAGATTCCTTCTTTCACATATGTAGATTGGTCATAGGCCCTTGTCGACATGCTTCCTTTTAGACATGTCTTCTTTCCTTCACGATTAAGCTCGTTCTTAATTCTTTCACCTTGGAATCTTCCTTCAATGATCTTCATGGCTTCTAAATTAACTCCAAAAGGTCTTCAATCACGAACTTCGAATCTGCAATTCTTTGCTAAAAAATGCCAAGTCCATATTTGTGTCATAAATCATCGAAATAGCTCTAAAAATAGTGAAAAATATGTTTCCATTTTCTTCTCTTTAAGACCCGAAATCACAAATATTTGCAAAATAGAGCATAATCACATATAAAAATATTAAAAAGCATAGGAAAATGACCATAAAAATAGGACATATTTTGGTGTGATCAACTACTCTTAATTTTTTTATTTAGGGTTTGAAGGGTGAAGTGAAAATTTAAAAACCACCCTTCAATTACTACTGCTAGCTAACTTCGGATGATTTTTAATGCTTCGAGATAGAAATGGAGAAAGTCAAGTTGAATTAATTTAAGGGTAATTATTTGATACACCGGCATTGTAAATTTTGGACTCCACAAGCGGGCTGTGGAGTTGACACATGTCCATTTTTTAATTAATTAAGTTTTAAATATTTCAATCTAGTCTCTAAAGGACACATGTCACCCTTCAGGACCCGCTTGTGTAGTCTGTTAAACTCTACTAACGGTGTATTGTATAATTATCTTAATTTAAATAAATAAATTAAAAATAAAGGTTTGTTACAAGGGAAAAGAGAGAAGTAAAAAGAAAAAGAAACCAGTTTATTATGTGTTAAGTATTTATTGATGATTGAGAGAACAAATAGCTACTCTCGAGCCTATATTTTCTCAAACAAATGACATTAAGACTTTGTAAAATGGGTTTATATATGATACAATAGCGGTGGAGTTTAGCAGATTGCATAAGCGGATCTTGAAGGATGACATGTGTCCAAGACTAGATTGAAATATTTAAAATTTAATAATTTAAGTTGTTTATGTTTTTTTTACTAAGATTAAAGTTGTTTATGTTTCAATGCCTAATGTGCTCTTGTCATCAAAAGCCCAACCCTGGACAAGATACAAAACTGATTCAGTTGCCCAAATTCCAACAAAGTACACGAATCATGACGAAGAATCTCCTCTGCAAATCAAAAATTAATCAACACCACTAACACGTCCATGATTAAATTAATATAGTATTAATTAAATGTAGAAAAGAAAAAAGAAGTTGAAAAAATATCACATGTCCTCTATTAGGCTAAAATCCCAATTTGATACTAAACCTATATTAAGAAAATCTTAATTTGCTATCAAACCTAAAGTTGGCTAAAATCGATACTAAATCTTTCAAAAAAAAAAAACTCAATTTAGTACGTTTTTAAATTTGCCGTTAACGGGTGGAAAGCATGCGTGTTAAGTCTCTTTTCCGTCATCCCATGTGGCATTAAATCCACATCAGATTATGTGGATCCCACTTAAAAAATTTTTTTAAAATAAAAAAGATTTTTTTAAATTTAAAATGAAAAATAAATTATTTTTATTTTTTAACCCGACTGGATCCAAAACAAGGTTTAAGGGCCTGAAAATTAAACTCATTTTCTCCAGAAAACAAAGGCCCAAATAGATCAAATGCCCATTTCACCAAGAACATGATGAACATTGAAGAACCTAACCACCTTGAGCCCAAAAAAAAAACTTTTTTTTTAAAAGAAATCAGAGACACCATCAACAGCTGCCTTTTTATTGCCTCAAAATCACCTTTCGGCGACTTGAATCAAACATATAACGGCATAAACTATAGAGAATCCAATCCACGCCACAGAGAAGTGAGAAAAATAGGAAACAAATACATATATACGAGTAAAAATCATTCACAACGAACAATCTTTCTCAAGGTACTAGGTTTAGTATCGATTCGAGGTTTAGTAAATAGAACAGAAACAGTTTGCTTTACAGAAACAAAGAGGTCCTGACAATATACACCTTTTACTTCATATGCAAAGATTTAGCACAGTGCTTCACCTCAAGTTCAATCTAGCTAAAGAAATTATTTTGGAGATCTTTACTGATTTCGGTTTAGGAAAAATTAAAAAAAAAATCCTCTTTTTGTGTTTTCGGTTTAAAATTAGCAAAACGGTATCTTTGTTTGTGTTATTTGTTTTTTGAAAAAAAAAAAGTCTTTTTGGTTTTTGTTAGAAAGCTTAGCAAGGAAGAAGTAAAAAGAAATGGTAGCTTCAGTTTTCGAAAAACTGAAAACAAAGGAGTCTTGGTTTTGTTTTTTTTTGTTTTTCTAAATCATGCTTTTCTGGAAAAGATGAACTAAAATCCTAGGTCATTGTTGAATTTGTTTAATTCTGCCAATGGAAAAAATGAACAAAAAAATTGAAAAACAAAATTAAAAGTAAAAGTTAAACGTGAGGAGGCTTTTCTTTAAATTAAAAGTTAGATAATTATTTGACTAAAGAAAATTTTAATAAATTTTTGGCTGGAAAATAATGTTAGGATTTTGATTCAATTCCTAATTAGATTGATTTAGGATTTTTCTAGACTTTTTTGATTGGTGGACAAGAATCCTAATAGAAAGGGATTCTTGGAGGCCAAGTTTGTGTTAATATAAATAAGTAGTTTCTGTTTAGATTTGTATGTGTGAGATAGAAAGAGTTGTATTGTTATGAGAGAAAACTAAGATAGCTTTAGGTTGTTGTGAGAGAATCACCCATGTTGGGTTGATTAGATTGAGAGTTTGCTAGAGAGATTGTTATGATTGTTGATTGTAATTGATTGATTTGATAGTGCAGATTTGTGGCATAGGTCCACAAGAAAATTTTGCTTTGTTGTTTCCGTTTTAATTATTTGTTTTGGTTAATTCCTGGAATATCCGAAGTTACAGCAAGTGGTATCAAGAGCCTGGTTGATTAGAGATGACAGAAAGTAGCGGATCAACTTTGAAGTTTGAGATTGAGCAGTTCAATGGAACAAACAGTTTTCAGATGTGGAAGAGTTCAATAACAGATGTGTTAGTACAACAAGGATTGGGAGATGCGTTTGAAACTGATAAGCCTACAGCGATGAATGAGAACAGGTGGAGAGATATTCAACGAAAAACAGTAAGTACAATTCGTTTGAATCTTGCTACTGAAATTAAGTATGATGTGTTAGATGTGAAAACCCCAAAGGAGTTGATGGATAAGTTGGAGTCGATTTATATGTCAAAATCGATTACTAACATGTTGTGTTTGAAGAGAGAATTATTTGGGTTGAATGAAAGCAGGAACAAGTTTAAGGGCACACCTAAATGAGTTCAATAGATTGGTTACTCAGCTGGCAAGTGTGGATGAAGTCATGAAAGAGGTTGATAAAGCAGTTTTGTTGATTAATTCTCTTACCGACAGGTATGATCCTGTGACTAGAGCTTTGATGGTTGGTAGGAAAACCCTGAGCTTGCAAGATGTGACTTCTGCAATTTTTGAGTATGATAGATTGAAAGAGACTGAAAAGAAAGATGAAGCGAATGGTGCTCTCACGGTGGAGCGTGGAAGAACTTATGGAAAAGATAAGATTGATGCAAGATCGAGGAGTAGATTCAATGAAAGAGGAAGATCAAGTTCGAGGCAAAGAGTTGAATTCAGTAATAAGGAGTGTTATTATTGTCATGAGATGGGGCACATAAAAGCCTACTGCAAGAAGTTAAAGGAAGATTTGGGGGAATTCATGAAATCTAAAGAGAAGAATAAGGCTGGTGTTAATGTTGCTGCTGCTGATACTGTATATGAGGAATATTCGGATGAAGATGTTGTTTTGATGGTGCAAGAAGAAAAGAAAGACACTAAAAATATGTGGGTATTTGATTCTACTTGTTCTGAACATATTTGCACAAAAAAAGAATGGTTTTCGAAGCTTGAAAAGTGTGATAAGCCTGTCTACATGGCTAATAATGGTGAAGAAAAAATTGAAGGCATTGGGAGTGTGAAACTTTGTTTGCATGATGGAAGTGTCAAGATGCTTGGGAATGTGAGGTATGTTCCAAACTTTACAAGGAATTTGATTTCGCTTGGAAAGTTGGATAGCTTGGGTTATGGATATTCTTGCCGAGATGGAGGCTTGAAGATCACCAAAGGTTCGATGATTGTGATGAAAGGAGTGAAGAATTCGAAGAATTTGTATGAGTTGATTGGAAGCATAATTAGAGGAGATGGATCGGTATCTTCACATCAAATTGAGAAAAAGGATGTGGATTTGCCAACAAAGAAGAAAGTCACTTTTGTGGATTTGGTTAAAGGGTGGAGCAATTAAGCTTTGATGAAGGAATTTGAGTCAAGGTGGAGATTGTTAGGATTTTAACTCAATTCCTAATTAGATTTGGTTTAGGATTTTTCTAGACTTTTTTGATTGGTGGACAAGAATCCTAATAGAAAGGGATTCTTGGAGGCCAAGTTTGTGTTAGTATAAATAAGTAGTTTCTGTTTAGATTTGTATGTGTGAGATAGAAAGAGTTGTATTGTTGTGAGAGAAAGCTAAGATAGCTTTAGGTTGTTGTGAGAGAATCACCCATGTTGGGTTGATTAGATTGAGAGTTTGCTAGAAAGATTGTTATGATTGTTGATTGTAATTGATTGATTTGATAGTGCAGATTTGTGGCATAGGTCCACAAGAAAATTTTGCTTTGTTGTTTCCGCTTTAATTATTTGTTTTGGTTAATTCCTGGGATATCCGAAGTTACAACAAGTAATTTGTATTTAATAAATTTAAAATGCCATGTGGCTATTTTATTTAATAAAAAATGTCACGTGGCTTTTTTTAACCCAAACGAACTTTGCTACATGCCCCTTTATTTTGTCACACACAATGTTCACTCCTGATATGTCCATCATACGTCAGGCCACATGTTATCATTTTATTGGTTCAAATACACTATTTATAAATTTTAATTTTTCTAACCCTTAAAATAAAATTTCTAAAACCCTATAACAATATTATTAATTATGGAATTTACCCTTAAAATAAAAATAAATTTTAATTTGGGGCTAAACTTAGTGAAATTAGTTTTGTATTTTATTTCTAAAACCCTATAACAATAAATTTTTAATTTTGAAATTTACCCTTAAAATAAAAATAAAATTTTAATTTGGGGTTAAACTTATTGAAATTAAGGTTAAACTTAATAAAAAAGAATAAAAATAGAAAAAAAAAGAAAAGAAAGAGAGCGGGGACACGTGACCTAACGTGGATGGACAAATCAGAAGGGAGCATTATGTGTGACAAAATGGAGGAGCGAGAAGAATTATTCAACCCAAATTTCAGTTGACACGTTAGAACAGTGCATGTTTATCATGAGCGGAATTCTAATTTGGTATTAAATTGAACTTTTTTGAAATGTTTAATATCGATTTGAGGCAAATTTTAAGTTTGGTAGCAATTGAGATTTTCTTAATATATTTAGTACCAAATTTAGATTTTAGAAGAAAATTAAATTGCAAAGGGAAGAGTCCAAAAAAGATAGTGACCCTGTTGACCATCAAGGTATAGTTGGGAGAAGGAAAAAAATTTATGGGAAAGAGACATGACATATTGATTCCCTTCTTAGCTCTCACCTTAGTGATCTTACCTTAAAAAAAAGAAGTAAGGCTACTTAATTTTTTCTTTTTTGGCATTAAAGGAAGGAAGTAAGGCTACTTAATTAGGCTACCATTTTCCTGGTAAGCATTCAAAGATTTTAAATCTTTACTAGAAGGGTTACGATAAAAGATTTTGGCATGGTTTTTGAAATCGGATCGGCATTAAAATCGGTGGTGGTTCCGGTCGACGGTTTGACCTGTCCGACCGGTTCAACCGTCGGTCCGGTTTAATAAGGGTATTTTATGGAATTTGTTGGCATTTTACCTTTTAAATATTATATAAGGTATATACATGTCACGTAAAAGCATTTGGTGCAGTGGTTTAAAGTGTTTTTTTGCTACCCACAAGGTTGTGGGTTCAAAACTCACCACCTCCAACAAATTTTCTCAACTATCAAACCGGTTCTATCCGGTCCAACCGCGTGGTCCAACCGGTTTTTGTCCGGTTGTTGACCATGTTGACTAACCACGATTCCCACACCTTTAAGAACCGAACATGCCAGCGGTTCCCGATTAAACCGGTCCGGTCCGGTTTTTAAAACAATGGATTTTGGTGTTTATTTTTTTCATTGATAAAAGATTTTGGTGTTTATTTTTTTCATTTATAAGATTCAAAATATAAGATCATTAAAACATTTTTTTATAGATTCATATCTAATTATGATAAAAAATTAAATATATATGTACCGTGAAAGTTGTTTTTTGTTTTTAGAATGAATGATATATGGATTTGAACCCTAGTTCTTAGGAATGAATGACAAGCATCCAACCATAAAATAAGAGGAGAACCAGTGTATCGTGAAAGTTGTTAAAATTCTGTATATATCGCTTGCATAATATGTTTGCAAAGACTCTTAGGCATTAAATGAAATAGGGTTACTTCAAAATCAAGTAACATCCTTTCTGATTGAACTAAAAAACTCTCTTAGCCAAAATAATATTTGGAAGAGATTTTTTCTTTTCTTTATGAGTTTGCTTGGCCTATTTTATTCATGGATGATGATGTAAGTATAATTAATCTATTTTTTTTTGGTGAAATATGATTAATCTATTCAAAAGGGGGATTAATGTACACTTGGAAATTTAAAAAAGCAAAAGTGACACACTTACATACTCGATAGGGTAAGGTAAGTCCAAGTATTGCGTATGCAAATGGGTTCTTAATGTGTCCATTTATTAATTTTTAGTGGTTGATGAGTCCCATTGATATAGTTCTTTAAAAAATTATCATTAGAATACAAAATTGCATCAACGTGGGATAAAACCCATCTCACATTTTGGCCATGTTAGGAGAATTTGGACATAAGAGTTAGGGGTGTAAGTGATACAGTACTATTTACAAGATGTTTGAATTCGACTTGAACAAAATTCGAATTCGGCTCGATCACTGTCGAGCCGAGCTCGAGCTCAGGTAGCTCGAGTATCTTTCTCATGGTACAAGGTTTAGTAAATAGAACAGAAATAGTTTGCTTTACAGAAACAAAGAGGTCCTGACAATATACACCTGTTACTTCATATGCAAAGATTTAGCACTCTTCACCTCAAGTTCAATCTAGCTAAATAAATTATTTTGGAGATCTTTACTGATTTCGGTTTAGAAAAAATTAAAAAAAAATCCTCTTTTTGTGTTTTCGGTTTAAAATTAGCAAAACGGTATCTTTGTTTGTGTTATTTGTTTTTTGAAAAAAAAAATGTCTTTTTGGTTTTTGTTTGATAATTATTTGGCTAAAGAAAATTTTAATAAATTTTTGGCTGGAAAATAATTTGTATTTAATAAATTTAAAATGCCATGTGGCTTTTTTAATTAATAAAATATGCCACGTGGTTTATTTTTTACCCAAATTTCAGTTGACGCATTAGAACGATGCGTGTTTATCACACGCGGACGGAAATCTCCTTTTTTTGTTTTTGTTTTGAGATGAAACATGCAGACAGAATTCTGATTTGATACTAAATTGAACTCTTTTGAAAGGTTTAGTATCGATTTGAGGTAACTTTTAAGTTTGGTAGCAAATTGAGATTTTCTTAATATATTTAGTACCAAATTGAGATTTTAGCTGAAAATTAAATTACAAAGAGAAGAGTCCAAAAAAGATGGTGACCCTGTTGACCATCAAGGTATAGTTGGGAGAAGGAAAAAAATTTCTGGGAAAGAGACATGACATATTGATGGCCTTCTTAGCTCTTAGTGATCTTACCTTATAAAAAGAAGAAAGGCTACTTAGGCTACCATTTTCCTTGTAAGCATTCAAAGATTCTAAATCTTTTACAAGAAGGGTCACGATAAAAGGTTTTGGTGTTTATTTTTTTCATTTATAAGATTCAAAATATAAGATCATTAGTGTTGTAACTTCGGATATCCCAGAAATTAATCAAACAAATAATTAAAGCGGAAACAACAAATCAAATTTTCTTGTGGACCTATGCCACAAATCTCCACTATCAAATCAATCAATTACAATCACTAATCATAACAATCTCTCTAACAAACTCTCAATCTAATCAACCGAACATGGGTGATTCTCTCACAACAACCTAAAGCTATCTCAGCTTTTCCTCTCTCTCAATCTGACACACAAAAATCTAAACAGAAATTGCTTATTTATACTAACATAAACTTGGGCTTCAAGAATCCCTTTTCTATTAGGATTCTTGTCCACCAATCAAAAAACTCTAGAAAAATCCTAATCCAAATCTAATAAGGAATTGGGTTAAAAATCCTAACAATTAAAACATTTTTATAGATTCATATCTTATGATAAAAAAATTAAATATAGGTACTATGAAAGTTGTTAAAATTTTGTATATATTGCTTGCACAATACGTTTAAAAAGAATCTTAGGTATCAAATGAGATAAGGTTATTTCAAAATCAAGTAACATCCTTTCTGATTGAACTAAAAAACTCTCTTAGTCAAAATAATATTTGGAAGAGATTTTTTCTTTCCTTTATGAGTTTGCTTGGCCTATTTTATTCATGGATGATGATGTAAGTATTATTAATCTATTTTTTTTTGGTGGAATATGATTAATCTATTCAAAAGGGGGATTAATGTACACTTGGAAATTTAAAAAAGAAAAAGTGACATACTTACATACTCGATAGGGTAAGGAAAGTCCAAGTATTGCGTATGCAAATGGGTTCTTAACGTGTCCATTTATTAATTTTTAGTGGTTGATGAGTCCCATTAATATAGTTCTTTATTAAATTATCATTAGAATACAAAATTGCATCAACGTGGGATAAAATCCATCTCACATTTTGGTGATGTTAGGAGAGTTTGGACGTAAGAGTTAGGGGTGTAAGTGATACAGAACTATTCACAAGCTATTCGAGTTTGATTCGAAGAAAATTCGACTTCGGCTCGGTCGTTATCGAGCCGAACTCGAGTTCAGATAATTTAAGTATCGAATCGAGCCGAGTTCGAGTTCAGATAAATCGTGTATCGAATCGAGCTCAGCTCGAGCTCAGGAATGCTTAATTCGATGCATGTCGAGCTATTTGATACACATATATATACACATCATATCATATATTTAATTAAAATATTACATATATATATCTAGCCCCTCTTTTGGCATTCCATTTTCTATGCAAGATTTATCAATTGTCAAATATTGTTGGCAATACTAAAAATAGAAAATTGTTTTTGTCCTTATGCCTGCAACACATGTATCATGAGTCATGATTTATGACAATGGCAAACAAAGCACAGGAAAACCAGCATATACTAAAACTCAAACTTTGTTAATGAATTAATGAAATAGTTATTGATGAGAAAGTTAAAATTATTAGAACTACTATTAATCTTATGAGCAAGACTCTCATTGGGCGCCACATGACGTTTGGTTTCTTTAACAAGTGTCAATTGTCTATTTCTTAATGTTTGTTCATTATGTTTATGTTCATTCAATATTTATTTTTTTTTGTATATTATTAGTATGTTAAATTTCAAATGTGGGTCTCGACTGTTGAATTAAAAGTCTTTTTCCAATTTATTTATAATCTATTTAATTTAGCAGATTAATCATACACTATAATAATAAATTAATTATAGTTTGGGAAAATTAAAAGTCATTCATCCCCTTTCATATGTTATTCAATGAATGTCAAGGATAATATTATAGACCGAATTAATTAGAGATGAGAAATGGAAGACTTTTTTTTTTACCAAAACAATTATCTCCCCTTTTAACTCATTATTCATTTTTGGATTCTTATATGTTTCAAAAAATAAACATGAATATATAAAATAAAACAAAATGTTATATGTAACAATTATTAAAGAAAGATCAATACATAAAATGAAATACTTAAAAAACAATAGTTAGGAAAATTGACTCTCATCATCTTTGATGAGTACTACATAATAACTAATGACTTTCTTTTTTTAATTAAATTGTCTTAAAAGCACTTATAAAATTCCATTTCTTAATTGAATTTTTCTTAAAAGAACTCACAAAATAAAATAGCCGTACACGAAGTGCGGCCAGGAAATTCTAGTTTATAATTAAGTTAATGAATTTCTTGGTGCGTGTATTTTTTTTTATTATCTACAAAACCCAATTTTGGTGAAGCAATCAATTTATCTAACTATAAACGTTTTAAAAATTGATCATAGAAGAATCAACTTTTTAAAAATTGATGGAAATTAGAAAATATAAATCAACTCTCAATTTTTTTTTTAAAGTCTAAACGCAAAATTAGACAAAAATTTAATCTTTTGAATCTTTGAAAACTTTTTTGAGTAACTGAATCTTTGAAAAAATCTTTGAAATTAATAGTTGCGATTGCGATGTTATTAAATATTCAACTTATAATTAATTTCAACAAAAAATTTGAACCTATCTCAAAAAAACAAAAATTTTGAACCAACCTGTAAATCACATGGCAATACACTAGCAATCATAGGCACTTACAGAAAGCAAAGAAATTGAAAAGAAATTTACAAACTGATCCAAGATGAAACAAAACTGGTTTAGTGCTCAAATCCCAATAACAACAAAGGACGAAGAAATGTAGCAAAAAACAAAGTACGAAGAATTTCTACTGAACATTTAAAATTACTAATTAATCAACACCAACCATATATAGGTGCCAAAAAAAATCAACACAACCATATATAATTCATATGATCATACCCGTCTATGATTAAGTATATTGATAGCATTTTCCATACTAATCGACGGTATGATTAATTAAATAATTAATATAATAATAATAATATATATTGATAGCATTTTCCATGCCTCCATTAATTAAGGATTTATCAATTGTCAACTCAAATATTGCTGGCAATACTAAAATTTAAAATTTGGGTTTTGTCCTTATCCTAGCAACAAGTAGCTGCATGCACATTACAATGCCAAATAGAGCAGAGGGAAACGAGCAGATCATAAGACACCGACAGCTCAAACTTTAGACTTGAAACTCACTGCTTGGAGTTTCTATATATATATGAATGGTATACATTACATATCACCAGCCAATAAGGATTTTGATTTTCAAAACACCTACTTTGCTTCTGGTATTACAAGGTACGTATGAGCCCTTATCTTCCCCTTGTCTCCAATTAATATTGCTTTATTTTTCTTTCAGGTCGATTTGTAACTGTATGTATGTTGTTACATCAATAGAAGAAAACCCACCGAATCTAAGACGAGAAATTTTTAGGGCTTTTTAGCTTTTTTTGCTCTTTGAACTATGGGGTTAAGGACATTCTGAATTTGGAAAATTTATGGGGTACAATGTCTTGAATTTGGAAGTTCAAGGATAAGTTGTTGCAATTTGAAATTTAGGGGGCAAAATGTCTATGACGCAATAGTTCAGGGGCAAAAAGGTTAACAAGCCCAATTTTGAACATGATCGATCTTTAATAATTTGACGGAAACATATATTATATCAGATAAGATTTTCAGTTTTTCTGTTGTCACAGGAGTGATTGAAGATATGGAGATTACTGTAAAGGGATCAAGCATAATATGCCCTGCTCAAGAAACTCCAAAAGAACGTCAATGGATCTCAAATTTAGACATGGCTATGACAGCATATTATCACCTTTTGGTCTACTTTTATAGACCAAACGGTTCTTCACAATTTTTTAATGCCCAAGTTCTTAAGGAGGCTTTAAGCAAGACCCTTGTTTCATTCTACCCTATGGCTGGAAGGTTGGGGAGTGATGACAAGGGTAGACTCGAGATAGTTTGCAATGCAGAGGGAGTTCTTTGGGTAGAAGCTGAGACTAATTTTGCTATTGATGACCTTGGCGATTTCAAACCTAGCTTGAAATTGCGGCGGCTAGTTCCATTTCCCAACTCTGGAGATCCCTTTTCTCACCCACTCTTCATGGCCCAGGTAAACAAGAATTACTCACAAGTCACATGATTAAGTATGGGCTTAAATGTCAAAATGCACCCTAAAGTTTATACGGACTGTTACTTTGCATCCCACTTTTTTATTTTGATAATATCACATCCTAATAATTTATTTTGAATACATTTTGAACTTTCTACGAGGGAAAATGATTACGACGCCATATTACGATGCTAACGTGGCATGCCACATAAGATGAAAATTCCACGTGGTATGCTGGCGTGGCAAAATTTCCTTATTTTCTTTTATTTTTATGTTGACATGGCATGTAATGTGGCAATTTTCTTCTGACGTGGCATGCCACATCAGCATTGTAGCGGCGCCGTTAGGTATTTAACGAATTTTCGGTAACGGAAGGTGTAAAATATACCCAAAATAAAACATTAAAGTGCGATATGATAAAAATAAAAAAAATGAGGTGGAAAGTGACAGTTCGTATAAACTTTAAGATGCATTTTGACATTTAAGCCATTTAAGTATGTTGCACAATTCATAAGATCTAAAAAGCTTAGTATTTGTATATTTTCCCAGTTAACTACTTTCAAATGTGGTGGAGTTTGTCTTGGAGTTGGAATTCACCACACTTTGGCAGATGGCACAACTACAACAAATTTCCTCAATAGTTGGTCTGAAATTGCAAGGGGTTTGCCCCAGATTACTGTGCCACCACTTATTGACCGAACCCTTCTCCGAGCAAGAGTTCCACCAACCCCTAAGTTTCATCATGTTGAATACGATTCATTTCCTTCTTTAAACACTTCTTGGCAACCCAATCCTCAAGTGTCTGTTTTTAAGATAACACGTGATCAACTAAACACCCTAAAATCCAAATCAATTAAAAATGAAAGCACAATCAAGTTCAGCACCCACACTATCCTGGCTGCATACATTTGGCGATGCGTTAGTAAAGCTAGAAGCCTCTCATATAATCAAGTAACTATGTTAAACCTGCCTACTAATGGACGCACTAGATTACAACCTCCCCTGCCATCAGGCTACCTAGGCAATGTAGTCTTCATGGCTTCATTAACTGCTCTATCTGGTAA
Source organism: Corchorus olitorius (assembly GCA_001974825.2). Taxonomy (NCBI): domain Eukaryota; kingdom Viridiplantae; phylum Streptophyta; class Magnoliopsida; order Malvales; family Malvaceae; genus Corchorus; species Corchorus olitorius. The sequence continues at coordinate 54,680 of AWUE01020048.1, read as the reverse complement.
TCTCCAATCAGAACCATTTATGAAAACCGTAGAGCGAATTCATGGAGCAGTGAATAGGATGGACGATGAATATCTAAGATCAGCTCTGGACTACTTGGAAATACTGCTGGACATAACCACTGTCAGAAGAGGAGCACAAAGTTTCCAGTGTCCGAACCTGACTATTATCAATTGGATGGGATTCTTTCCAAATGCTGCAAATTTTGGATGGGGTCAACCTATATACGTGGGGCCAGCAAATGTTGCTCAGGAAGGGAAAATATTCCTAGTACCAAGTCCAGAATCTAACGGGAGCGTCTCTTTGATTGCATGCTTAGATGCCTCTCATATGGAAAATTTTCAGAAACATCTTTACGAAGGATTAATGTCATTTGACAAGATAAAGGCTCGATTTTAGCTGATGCTTGTTATCTCTCTATAAGCAATAAATTACATCTAAACTAGTTGACTTACATTTCCCACTATGGAATGTCCAAATTTCTATATATTATGATTGTTTTCCATGCTGTGAAAAGTTAGAAATGTAGATTGAGGACTCCCGAATTGTAGGAAGGAAGATAATCCTATCTATATATTTATCAGCAAAGATGTTTGTCAGGATCAGTATTGATCCTAATTATGTAATACATATAACTGAGCATGAAACATGTGGGTTTCTTATTGCAGGTCATCAATGACGACAGCGGATCTTAGAATTAACTAGCAATGATTTGGTTGGATAATGATTGATGGAGCCCATTTGATTAATATGATCTCTTAGTAGTACTATTATTTCTATTTGCAGGTCATCAATGACAACATTTCTGATAAACTAAGCTCTCACAATGTTACAGGGTGGCTGCTAATTATACAGTAGCTAATGAGTGCTAGCTAACTTCAGATGATTTTTAATGCTCGAGTTAGAAATGGAGAAAGTCAAGTCGGATTAATTTAAATAAATAGATTCAAACAAAAAAAAAAGGGTTTGCTACAAGGGAAAAGAGAGAAGAGAAAAGAAAAAGAAACAGGTTTATGTGTTAAGTATTTATTGATGATTGAGAGAGCAAATAGCTACTCTCGAGCATTTATCTTCTCAAACAAATGGCATTAAGACTTCGTAAAATAAGGTTAAGGTTGTTTATGTGGAAAGAAAAAGACTTTGATAGATAGCTAATATTTATGGAAAACATGAAAAAAAAACTCATCAAAATGTCGCTTATATTTTCAATCCTATGAATACGAATAAAAATTATTTAATTTAATATGGATATTTGAATAAAATGATAAATATTGACGAATACGCGAATATATCAACAGATTTTCCGTGACATTGAAGAAAATTTGGATATTTATATTGAGAGATATGGATATAAGATATATTGAAATATCGACGAATATCCAAGTTCATGATTACTAGTGAAAAAAAAAGGAGAAGAAAGAGGCATGTAAAACATTAACAGTTCCGTTAAGATTCCATTAAATAAGGGTCAACTTGACTCAAATTCAAAAGGTTGTAAATTTATTTTGTTTGTACCCTAATTTACACCTGGGGTAAATCAGAAGTTGTGGTCCAAATTTGATTAAATTAAGACTAACCTAATCCAATTAGGATTTAGCAAAACCTTTTACTCAAGCCCCAAAACCCAAACCTCCCTATAAAATTACTTGGAATATTCCTCGTAATTTAATTATAATCAATATTTATATTAACATATGAAAATCATATAATGTGACCATCGCTCCAAATTTTGGCTTATGAGCTGGGTGATGACACTAAAAGATGATCAATCACCCAACCATGGATCGTATCACCCCATAAGTGGCGCTAGCATTGGAAGTTTGATCACCCAAGAAATCTTAGTGGCGCATTGGCCACCCCGGGTTCAGCTTTTGCACAATTTGCCAAAATCTATAAGTTTGAACGTGGTGATGATATTTTGGGTATGACGCCATACACCCAAGTGTATGTCTTGGCGTCATGCTCTCCTTTGCAAGTTTCTTGGCGTTTTGGGGTAGGCAATGATCCAAGCAGCAATAGCACCGTGTTAGGGTGAGCAACACCTTGAGTGAAGGCACTTTGAAGCTGGGTGGTGTCGCAGCTAGGTACCTTGATTGAAAGGAATTGGTATTTCGTTCATCACTCATGGGAACTCATCAAGTTTGTACACGTTGAAAATCAGAAGTTGACTAAATCAAATCACTAATTTGTGTGATATTGCTTGTGATTAATTTCCTAAAGTCAAGGAGTCAAATTGATATCCAAATCAATTATCATCAAGGTGAAGGTTGACCCAGGGGACAAAAATCAATTTACGTAGTTGACAAATTCAATTGTGGTTGGTGGGTCATAAGAGCTACATCCCTTAGATGGTGGAGTAAATGACGATCCCATGGCTATATAATCAGAGTCTCTTCCAACGCAGAAAAGGGCCTCTCCCGACACACCCTCGCCCTGCGCGAAACTTCTCTCTTCAGAGATGCAAACTCTTGTTTTATCAAACTTATCTTTTACTTTTCATCACCTTTGTTTTTACAAGGTGTAATCTTATTTCTACAATTTTAGTGAAAATCTACTTTTCATTGTCTTTATTCATCAATCTCACTTTATTATTCAAGAATTACCCAATAGGTTTAATGATTTAATCAGTCTTCTGTGACTTTAAACCAGAACTCACAACTCGTCTGATCTTTCTTACTTTCATAAGTTTGATTTCCTACTTTCAACTTTTACAAAAGCTTTTTGTTATTTTTTCTACAAAAATAACTGGCACGCCTTGAACCTCTCCTTTTCCTCAAAGAGATTTCGCCTCAAAGACCTTTCTGGGCACACTAGGGAATTTTGGTGCAACATATTTGTTTTTTAAATTAAAGGTTAGATGTCTCATTTGCATCTTTTGGAAAAGGTTGAATACCAAATGAACATTTATGCCATTGGTCGGTCACTTTGAGCCGAAATCTAGCCCAAATGGCTAAAAAACATTTTGGCAACAGACTTTGCTGGAATGAATTATTCGATAAATGCTCAATTCAGGGTAAAATGTTTCATTTTAGGCCTAATTTGGAAAAATTACTTTTAATTTGATTGATTGAGGACAAAATGTTAAAAATCTGTTCAATTCACAACAATTCATCACATAGAGGCACAATCTTTTGCCACCAAACCTAATTAATCTCACGAAAAATGACAATGTTATGTCCCTATTTAATGGATTGCCCAAATCGAATAAATTTTGGAACGTTTTAACCCAATCAACCAAATTAAAAGCTTCTACTTCAAATTAATATAAAATTAAAATGTCTTGCTATAAATTGAACAGTTAGCCTAAACAAAGATCAAAATCCAAGTTTTGCTAGAATTGATAAAGCAACTTTTTGAAGACTTTCATATGGGAGGCTTGGAGACGCAGGACTATAGACAAGCTCCTGTCTTTAGTTGGGTTTGCTAGTATGAAAGCTCTGCCTTCGGTGCTAAGGCTTGCTATCCTCGTATAAACAGGACGACGGACGACCCCATCCAAAATCCGCTTCATGTAATGGCAACCATACCCAACTGTTGATAGTCAGACTAGGGAATCTCATCGTCTTCGAAATTCCTCGCATGATTGTGTTAATGTCAGCAACATTTTCTATGTAGTCAATGGCAGACCTCAGAAATTCATTGTTCACTTCTTTCAAAACTTGGTCGATTCTTTTCACGGTATCTAAAAGTGGTTCAGATTTAAGATCACCGGCTTGAACAGCCGATGAAATGAATAAGATTACGTTGCCGAAGTAGCCAGGTGGGAGGGGAGGTTACAGTCTTGACCGCCCATCAATTGGCATGAATAGCTTCACTTCTTTGTTGTGTTCCAAGTCTCTTGCTTTGGTGACACAACGCCATATATGAGCCGTTAAGATACTATAAGTGCTGTACTTTTTGCTACCATTTTCATTTATTTTGGCTTTCAGGGTGTTAAGTTGATCACATGTGATCTTAAAGACTGATAGAATTGAAGGTTTGGGTTCGCTTGAATCAGGGTTTTTTAAACAATGGATAATTGGTTCAAGTTCAATGTGATTGAATGTTGGCATGGGTGGCAATCGGGCTTTAAGAAGTGTTCGATCAAGGAATGGTGGAACCTCGAGCGGCAAACCTCGTGCTCTGTCTGCCCAACTATTAATGAAATGGAGTGCAGACGGACCATCTGCCAATGTATGGTGAAGTGCAACTCCAACACTTACTCCTCCACATTTAAAAGTTGTTACCTATAAAAAAGTTTCAAGCACAGACAAAATTACTTCAAATGATCTTTGTATTTGATCTCAATTGCATAGAAATGTGTGTGTATGTAACTCAAATTAATTTGTTCAACTCATACTGACCTCTCTCACAAAGATCAACAGAATGATGTCTAAATGAGTATGGAGGTAAATAAATGGGGTATACGAAATCAAAAACCTAACTTATATATACTTATACATACATACATATATATATACTAGATTCAAACCCGTGTGATGCACGGAATCGAACTTAAAAATATGATTCATATTTGAAGTTTCAAATAATATGTTTAAAGCACTAAGACACATATAAAATAAAGTTAATTTAAAAGAAATATCATGAAAAAATTACATCATTAATATCATCAATTCCTGACTGAGTTTACAAACTTATAATTATGTGATCATTATTGTCGTTGAGGATTTTCTGTGAAATAAATTATGAAACTTGAATTAAAGGATAGCATATAGGAAAACAAAAACATAAAGTTATAGATGATGAGATTTTTACTTTAACGCAACTTTTTATAGAGTTCATGATAAACTATATATTTTTTATACTCCAGATGGCCATTTTCAAAACCAGCGGGAATTGATTTTAATTTTGAAATAATTATTTAATTATAATAATTTATTAGAAGTAATATTTAGTAATATAATAAATGAATTTTAATTAGTAACAAACTTAATAAGAAATGGATATTATCTTGTAAAGAAAGTTTAATTGCAATATAATCTTCTAGATAAGTATTACTAAATCTTTATTTTACTTATACTATGAAAAATCATTATAATTTGTAGAAAAAATATTACTAAATATCTTTATATTTTTTAGAAAAACATTATTATGTCGTTTTACTAAACAACTATTTGATATATCTCATTGAAATTTTTAGATTGCATATGCAAGTTAAAAAATTAAAACATACGTAATTTCTTAATTAATTTTTTATTTGATATTAAAAAATAAGTTATTATTTAATACACCATCGATGAAGTTTTTAGACTTCACAAACGGGTAAAAAGTTGACGCATACCATATCTCCTAATTAATTATATATATATATATATATATATTTAATGTTCAAAACTATTCCCTAAGGAGACACATGTCGACCCTTTAACCCAAACCCTGCATGTACTGTCTGTTAAACTTCACTAACGGTCGATAAGATGATTTTCCTTTAAAAAATATACACGAAAAAGATGCATGCCAATCCTTTAACCCCGTTTGTACAATCTAATAGTAAACTACATTAATAGTGGATGTGATAATTTTACTTTTTTTAATAACCATAAACACTTTTAGGTTCAATTTAAGTAACATTATTATGGCTTTTTACTTAATTAATGTTCAAAAATCAAAACTATTCCCTAAGGGTACACATGTCAACCCTTTAACCGTAACCATGCATGTGCAGTCAGCTAAACTTCACTAACGATGGATAAAATATTTTTCCTTAAAAAATATACACTAAAAAGACACATGTCAAACTTTTAACCCCGTTTTTACAATCTAATTGTAAACTACACTGATAGTGGATGTGATAATTTTACTTTTCGTAATAACCATAAACACTTTTAAGTTTTAAGTAACATTATTGTGGCAAAACTTTAGCATTCTCAAGTATAAATCTTAAGAAATCAATCTCTTTTTTTGTAGTTACCCTAAAAGATGAGATGCTAAGAGTGTGTTTGTGTCACGCCCCGACCCGGAAGTCGAGCACGGACAACCGCCATGTTACCTCGAAACACGTGCCGGCCGGTCACGCGCACCGAGGTTCCACGAAGCGTCAATACCAGATAAAAATACCGAAAACATGAACTGAGTAATAAATCTAAAATACTGAAGTTTGCAAAACATAGTAAAAGCGGAAACATAAAAAAAATATATATACGGTAGTGAAAATGCTGCAACATTTAAAAACCGTAATCACAAATCAATGAAGAAAACCAGAAATCGAAGTAAAACAAAAACGAGGAACAAAAGATAACAAAACCAAAAACAACTGCCAGTGAGACCCATCATGTAGTGAGAAGTACCTCTAACTGGAGGGATCACAGCCTATGCCACCGACTCGATTGTCAAGGGGAAAGGCTGATCCTAGCTACCCTGAAAAGTCAACAAGAATTTGAGGGGTGAGTACACGAATGTACTCAGTGAGTGAGCCACCCTCAAAAGGGGGGAGGATTGTGTATGACAAAATGGATGTTCATTTGCAGCCCTAGTGATGGACATATCAGGGGGGAGGATTGTGTGTGACAAATTGGAGGGGCAAGAAGAATTATCCTATTATACATTTACAATTCCAAATAATATTTATGAATAATATTTAGAACATTGAATTATAATCAAAGTAAAACTCCATTTCCTTTTTCTAGTAGATAATGATTTGAATAGATATTAGAATTCTAACAAAATTTCCTTCCATTTAACTTAATTGCTTTTACATAAAATAAAAATTTTACTTAGAATTGAAATTACTTAGTTCTAATCATAAATCGAAAAACCCGAAGCGAATGTGCAGGGATATATATATATATATATATATATGTAGTAATTGGGTTATTTATCAAATGACCTTCATACATTTTATTTTATTCTATTTAGTCATTTTATTATTTCTTTTTTTACGATTTAACCCTTTGGCACTATTTCTTTCACATGAAAGCCCTCAGACATTTTAATTATATGCAATTTAGTCTATCAAATACTTAATTCTATACAATTTAGTTGTTAAACTTTATTTCTTTTATTTTTAATATTTTTTAATATTTTACTCATTAATATCCTTCAAATATGATGAAAATATTTTTTTTAAAGTTTAGTCAAAGATGCCACAGTGAAACGCAGCGGGAGAATTTCCTAATACAAATATAACAGTTCTAGAATTTAAATTAGGAAAAATGAGAAATCACTTGTTTAACACAAATTTGCAAGGAAGATGGTAAACTTGAGGTATGATAGTTGAACATCGCACTCTTAATTATACTCGCTAAGATTTGATTCACATTTACCTCAAATACCCAAATCAAAAAATGGAAATACACACCCCACCCCACAGTTCTAGGAGTGTAATCGGGTTGAGTCGTGTCGAATAGTTGGCTATTCGGATTGAGTCGAGTCGAATAATTGGCTATTTGAGCTCGAGCTTGACACAAAATTCAGAGCTCGAGCTCGACCGAGCTTATATTATGAAGCTCGAGCTCGACTTGATACGAGTACCGAGCTTATTGAATCGAGCTCGAGTAGCTTGATTACAAGCAAAAAAACAAAAATCCAATTTTTACACATTTGGAGCTCGAGCTCCAATTTCTAAATAAAGGAAAAATTATTCACATATCCAATTTCTACATAAGAATCCAAGCAAAATCCAAAATCCAAATTAACACAAATACTAGTAATTAATCCCATACAAATTACACAATAACAATCAAATAATGTAACGTGATATTTATTAGTACAAAGAACATATTAGTTATTTAAGAAAAAATATCTTCAACGTTTTCAACCAACAAAACAATTTGATTTCTCCATTTCAAAATCAACAAAAATAAAAAGTTGTGATTGCTCATAAATCAAAGCAAAATCAAGCAAAAAGAAAAATAGAAGAAAAGCCTTTGTTAAAAAAAAAAAAAAAACTGGTTTGGAAGCTAGGGTTTGGAGAGTTTGAAATTTTGATTTCGAAGGCTCGGTTTATCGAAAGAAAAGAGGGCTTTGGAAGAGGGAAGGATCACAATGATATAGCTCGGGATTGAGGGCACCCTGACGGCGGGATCATCGGAATTGAAGCAGAAATGGTACATTTTTTGGGCAGTAAAGTGGAGTTTAAAAGGTTTTGGTGAAGATTGGCCCATGGAGTTTAGAAAGGAAGATAATAAAATGAATCAAGAGGTGTGATGGCCTGAGTTTGTGGCAGTGGTGACTAGTTAAGAAAACTGAAAAAGTGTAAGAGGGAAAGAAAGTCGAGGAGAGGAGGAAGATGGGGAGAAGAAATGAGTATAGAAAAAAAGTGACTGAAATTAGCAATTACTCAATTAGGGATTAGGTAATTGGGTTGGGTTGGGGTTTTTTTTTTTTCTTAATTGGGTTGGGTTTCTTTTTTATTGGGTTGGATCTTGAAAATTGAAATTATGATTTTTTAATAGAGGGTATTAAGGTAATTAAATAATTATAAAATATATATATATATATACACTTTGAGCTACCCGACGGGTATCGAATCAAGTATTATTGAGTTCGAGCTCGGCTTGATTAACTATTCGAGCTACCCGAGCTCGAGCTCAAATCAACAATACCCGAATCCAATTCGAATTTTTTTCGAATCGAGTCCGAATAGCTTACGAATAGTCCTATATCACTTACACCCCGATCCCACACCACTTCTAGTATCAACTATTCTAATAGCTATGCAAAATGACCATTAATTTTACCTATCACGGATAGTGAGAAAGATGAAATGTCGAGGTAATTTTTTGGATTACCATGATCCAATTGATCAATCTTTAAATACACAAAATTGCAAGCACATATATTGTTGTTGTTCAATACACACATAGCAATTAATCTGACCAAGACAAAGATATAAATTATCATTGTAGAATTAGTCATTATGCATTACCAAAGGTGTTCATAAGTTCTAATGATGAATTGATGAATGCTCTGCTATTTATAATTTACCTGTAAAGCAAGAAGCGGGTAAGAAGAAATTCCACCGGAATAATCAACTTTGGGAGCCAGGTTTCGAACTTTTGAACTATTTGTAAAATCCCCAATCATATCATCCATGACACAAGAAGTTTCAGCCTCAATAAACAACACTCCTTTCCCATTGCACATAATTTCAAGCCTTCCATCTTCATCATATTGGAGCCTACCAGCAACTGGGTAGAATGGCACAAGAATCTCACTCAAAACATCTTTAAGCACTTTCGGATCAAAGAAATTGGAAGAACCATCTGGTTTGTAGAAATAAACAGTAACTGGGTGGAATCTCATCTGCACCAAGTCTACATTTGAGACCCATAGTCTTTCTTCTGGTGTTACTTTAGCAGGGAACACCATTGTTGACTCCTTTATACTGATCTCCATCCTTGCAAAACCTACAGCCTTTATATTCAATGAAAGGAATTCTAAGCTGAAAATTTTTTGATTCCAAATCTTAAAATTAAAAGTAGGATAAAAACTAATGAAAGAGAGAAACAACTCTTGCATATATTAATTCCAAGGATACCTTAAGTATATAAAGGTTGAAGCAGATGAGTGGCGGCCGAAAATCTTCAGAATCTTCGGCAGTAGTACCAGGAAGAGTTAAAAACAAACTTGAAATAAAGAGGGATCAGAAGGAAAATGATGATCGAATCCTCCAAAGAAAGGAAAAAGAAGATGAAAGTTGAAATTGGCTTCTATGGGAGACCAAAAGACACACTGTGGAGCTTATAATATACAAACACACACTAAGTTTATGTAGTTTTGGTCAATACGAAAGAACCCACCTATTTAATAGGTAGTATTTTTTTATTTAAAGAAAAAATTCGATTGATATTTTAATGCATATATTGAGCTAAATCGTATTCCCACCTTAAAAAACATTTCTATATATTATTTTCATAATAGAATGCAAATATATATATGTATTATTCTTAAATTAAAAGATAAAATTAATACTCTTCTCGACCTCATGACTGGGATTATAGGAAAGCTTGAGTTTTAGCAGCCGGCAGGAAGAGAGGCCAATAGTCAAATTGCTTGGGCAGCACACCGATGGCGATGATGATGTGGCCATGTGGGGAATCTTTGGCACAATATATATACTAGGATGGTAGGCTTGGTAGGTAGCCACCGTTCTGTTGTGGATGTGTTTTAAAAAGTTGATGAATACACAATTAGTGTTATAGAACTCACTCGACAGCCTAAACCAAAACAAGTACAGGTAATTAAATATTTCAGCTACTAAATCTTGATGTATAAAATGAAATACTCACCAAAAAATACTCAAAAAATACTTACATTATTTACCCTTCATTAAATAAAATGAAATACTTACCTATAAAATAAATAAAAAATCATATAAAATACGTAAGATCATTAAATAATTTATGTTTATATGAAAAAAATTTGCTTAAGTACTTATAAAGGCATGAAAATTATTCAAATTTTACACCAAAAACAAAGAAAAAATTATTTGGCTGAATTCATAATGAGCCAAGTCAATACATAAGCACAAGTCATCATTAAGCTTGTAAAATACTATCAATCAATCCCAATGGACTATATATCTCCAAAATAAAATAACTAAATCAAAAAGAAACTAAATATATATTACATAATAATTTATTAGTTGGAAACTTTAAAACTGGCAATTGGGCAGTTCGGGCGGATTCAGGTATTTTCGGGTTTGGTCTCAGCTCGGGTCGGGTTTGGGTTTAGGTTCCATTTCGATTCGATACTTAGAGTCCGATCTAGATCCGACTTATCCTGATTCAAGTGCAAGCTCTTTTAAAAGATTTTTTAAACAAAAATGATCATTTTATCTTTTATATTAGAAGTTTATTGATAATATAATATAATTAATAATATAACATAATTATCAATATATATATATAAAGATTAAATATTTGTTAAAAATTACTAAAGAAATGATTATTAACGAAAGAACGGTCTCATCCTCGGAGACAATCAGAGAGTCCCGAAAACTTGACAAGTCGTTGAAAATTGAAAAACCTTCTTCAAAAAGACTATGGTCACATTCACCGATCATTATTAATTGGCGTGTACGGTGCAACATTTAAATTAACTGAATTAAATATAAAATACATATAGTTTAACAATAATTAAATTAATTAATACTAATTAATACTAAATTATTACAAATTAAAACAAATTAAGCATTAAATTAAACAAATCATTAAAATGAAAACCTTAAATTAAACAAATTAAAAGTTGATAAACCCTTTAATTGAACCACTAAAGAACTTTGGGGACTGAATCATTAAATTGTGAATTGTGATCATTATTATATAAATTTTAGTATATTCATATATATAATAGTTTTATTTAGTATTTGTGGGAGCCTTTTTGTGCGAAAGGTAGGCCTAGCTCGGCTCAAGAGGTGGATCCCAGCTAGCCTCAACTTCCCTAGAACAAGAAGTGGAATTCTGAAAATGGTGGCCATGAGGAATGAGGAAATCTCGCGGTGATTGGATGAGACTTGCAGCAGGGAAAATAACTCTCTTCTCAATGTCGACAAGAGGAATTGAGAAGGATAAGAAATATGGAAAAATAGCTTTTTAATTCAAATACCTACTATAAAATGAATCAAAGACTCTTATTGCTTTCTCAAATTTGTGGGAAACAATTGGGAGGTGCGTATTGAAAGAAAGGAAACGAAATACAAAGCGAGAAAGAGAAACAAAATACAAGTTGTTGACCAAGAGAGGAAAACACAGATTTGAACGGAAAAAATGGTGATTTTCCGGTGGTGGTGACAGAAGATTAAGTCGAGCCCATTTCTTGACTGGTTACTTGTTGTGAAGAACTTGTATGATTTCTTCCACTAGATCTTGTTGTTGTGAGACTTGTGTGAAAGACCCTTTTTGACTTGGGTTGTTGTTGAGTGGGTTCTTGTAAGAAAATTATTATGAATACCCCCTTCACATTGTAGATGGAAGCTGCCATTCATAACCTCTCTTCTGTTCGGTCGGAGTCTTTGCCCAACGGTTCATCAGCCCTTGATTCATGTTGATTCAGTGAATAGCCTTTTAGGCCGGCAGAATCTCCCTATCCGGGTATGCCAACAATGGTGTTTACATCATTTTTGAATTGATACCATTTTAATTGAGCAAGCGTCGCTGTCGGTGCTCCGTTCTCCTCACCAAGAGTGGTTGGAATTCTATTCAAGGTCAACTAGCATGCTTTAGTCCCTTTCTCTGCTGCTCCTTTAGCCATTTTTGTTCTTAAGAACAGCTTCCAAGCATCACTGCCTTATTCAAAAATGGCTTATGAGCAGATTCCCTTTCCTTTTGCCTCCAAGCCACATCTTCCAATTGCTTTCCTGACATGGGCTTGGTCCACAATTAGTCCTGTGATTATGATTAGTAAGCACTAATCTCCTGCCATAAAAAGATAAATATAGGGAAATTTGAACTAAGTGAAATACTTCCATAAAGATGCTTTCCGCAGTAGTAAGCTTTGTCACGTCACAGCAGGAGATTGGATTTTGTGCTCTTTGTCTTTATGCCACTTGGATAGTTGGTGAAGTAGTAGGGCCCACCGTATCATGGATAATGCTTTTGGGGCTGAAATAGATAATGAGGTAGCAAGACCCAATGTGTTACATGTGCTATGGGCCATTGCTTTGTAGAAGAAGTAATAGAGTGGCAAACTCCAATGTGTTACATGTGCTATGGACTTTTTCCAAGTAAAGAAGGTGACACATGTGTTATATGTGCTTTGGGTTTCATCACCTTTGAGAGATTGCTCTTGTGTTACATGTGCTTAGGGACTTTGTATGTTTGAAAGAGAGATTACCCTTGTGTTATATGTGTTTAGGGACTTTGGCTATTATGTAAGAGAAATGGGCTTTTTGTGTGTGAGATAGATGGTCCATGTGTTTGGGACCATTTTGTGTGTGTTAAGAGAGAGTACCCATGTGTGTGAGTAAGGAAGAAAATGGCCCAACTTTAAATGTGCTTGGTGGGTTTTTGTGGGCCTTAGATCATCCCTATTTTGACCCCTAACAGTACTAAAAGGAAATGTGATTTCTCTAGACAATAAAGACTTTTATTTTATAAATTATTATTGAATTCAAATTATTTCGGGTTCGGGTTTGGGTTCGGGTCGGGTATAGGCTCGGGTTCGTGTAATTTCGGGTTTGGACGGGTTCGAGACGTTGACTTTCTTGATCAACTCGGGTTTGGTCGAGTTCGGGCTCGGACGGGTTTCGGGTTCATTTTGCTAGCTTTAGGAAACTTAATGGATTGGGCAACAAATATTGGGTTAGAAAAGCCCAAAATGGTACTCAGTTTCAGCATGGGCCTTTAAATTTTCATCAAACATTGTGAACAAGGTAAGTTACTAAGTTTCTATGGGTCGTTCTCGTTCAAACCTCTTTATTCATTCTTCACATGTTTTCGATCAAATTCTGATAGCAAGCGCCTGCATTTTCAATAGTTTCGGCAATGCCTCCATCTGATGGCCAATTGATCTCATAAACTACACTTCAACGTTCGAAGCAATTAAGCACCAACATTTTCAAGAGCTGAGTGAAAGGCATTGCAAGTTTGCAACATTGCGTCAGATAGATTTGGTACCCAAAAGGACCATCTTGAACCACAACTCCCAGTGATGTAAATAAGGCATAGTTAGTGTCAATGTTCATGTTGCCAATGTAAGCTAAAGGCCAAATGTCCAATTTGAGCCTGAAGCTTTCCGAACTTGCTTAATTTGAGTCTAAGCTTTAAAGTGCACCAAATTAAGTCTAAATATTATCGAAGTCAATCAATTTGGGTCTAAATTAGACGACACTCTGGTTGTGAAACGGATGCGCCGTTACCGTTTCTGTTTTTAGGCTCAAATTGTTCAACTTTTGAAAGGTTTAGGCCCAAATTGAGCAACTTTGAAAGGTTTAGACTCAAATTAGTGGCTAAAAATTCCAGGTGGACGCGTATTTTCTTTCGCTAACGCCTGCTAATAGCGCGTGGACTTCAATTCTGAAATTCTGTCTAAATTAGGCCCAAATTGGTTGGTTATGGAAACATTCAGGCCCAAATTATTATGTTTTAAAGGTTTGAACTCAAATTGAGCAAGTTGTCAAATGTTTGGACATAAATTGGATATTTCGCCTAAGCTTAATACGGACATGGGCAGTAAGGTTGTCTGTTTTCCCCTAGGAATTTTACAATTGGGATTATATATGTAGGAACTCGACATTTCATTGAATGCACCCTGCTGATGGAGGTTAGGAACTTTGTAACATAGTTATTAAATCGAGATACATATCGTGAATGCAAGAGGATATACCGTGAATTTTACAATTGGGATTATACTTTCTTTGATTTTATTAATGTTTGCAAGTTGTGGATTTGCTATTGTTGGGTGCCAGATTTGCTTGAGGGAGTGGTAGGGATACTCTTTCTTACAACCGTTTTGGTGGCTTTCATGTTAGTATTGAGGACTTGCGTTCCTGGATGCTATTGCTTGAGAAATGAAGGATTGGTTGTCATGTGCCCTTGTCTTCAATTGTTGGCTGGATTGTCTTGTACTATTGTTTTTTGACTTTGTTTTGGTCTGTTTAATTTCTTTTGGCTGCTGTTGACGCAGGGACAAAAGAATGGTTAATTGGGGCTTTGAGTTGGCTGAATTGGTTGGATTTTATTATTATGTTTTGAACTCTATTTTATTATTGGGTTTTATTATTTTGCTTTGTTTAGTACTTATTAGTTTTTCACAGGGTATTTATGGGCTGTTTGATAAACCATTGAAATTTTTAGTGTTTTAATTTTTTCAATGCGTTTGATAATTAAGGTTAGAAAATCACTTAATTTAAAATTTTTAATGAAAATGTATAGGAAATAAAAAGTAGGTCTAAGGTTACTTTTTCTATTCAAAAATATTATTTATGGAAAGATTCAAACATTAATGTTATGTTCTTTCCTTTTATCAATAATTCTTTTCTTTTTTAATTGTTACCAATGTATTTTTGAAATATTTTCATACAAAAATATCAACAAAAATATTTTTCTTACATTTCAAATTAAATAACTTATCAAACAGTTTTTTCACCATAAATTCAGTATTAAATTCAGTAGCCATACAGATTCAATACTTAATTTAACAAACAGAACCTTAAACTTTAAAAATCCCTAGTTTATGTAGAAAAAAAATATTTTTCATAAGTTTATCTTAGTTTAGAGAAAATATTTTCATAAGTTTATCTCAGTTTATTTTCTTGATATGGAATTTTTATCGACTTTCATCCAAGTGAATTCTTGGTGAGTTTGATTTCACGCTATACGTTGCGTCAACTGTTGCAGTTGAATTTGCCTCCTGCTCTTTATTATCTTATAATAAATCCATTTACCTTTAAAAAAAAGTATACCCCAAACATATCGTGTACCGACCAAGTATCGATCTCCATTCCCGTTTACATTTCACGACCCGAATCGTACCACGATCCAGTTAACAATTAGCATCTTATTTAAGAGATTTTTAATTTTTTATGTTCTTGACCTAAAAGGAATTAGTCTCGATTTAATAAAATATATTAATTTTTTTAAGGAAAAAAAAAAAGCAACAATGAAATGGCGGGAAAAAGCAGCTGTGTATATTGCTTCATTTCTTCTTGTATTTGTTTTGCATGTCTTTCTTTTATTGTTGTTTTGTTTATTTTTTCTACATGTTTTGCAT
The DNA here is from genome assembly GCA_001974825.2 of Corchorus olitorius. Taxonomy (NCBI): domain Eukaryota; kingdom Viridiplantae; phylum Streptophyta; class Magnoliopsida; order Malvales; family Malvaceae; genus Corchorus; species Corchorus olitorius. The sequence continues at coordinate 39,031 of AWUE01020048.1, read as the reverse complement.
GTCTATTGGTCAATATTGATAAAACTAATCCTTTTAACTACTACCATAATTTTGTGGTAGGGAGACTCCTTCTTACAACTGTTTTTGTGGCTTTCATGTTAGTATTGAGGACTTAGTTTCCTAGATGTTATTGCTTGAGAAATGAGAGATTGGATGTCATGTGCTCTTGTCTTCAATTGTTTGACTGGATTGTCTTGTACTTTTGTTTTAGTCTGTTTAATTTCTTTAGGCTGCTGTTGTAGTTGAACTTGTTCCTCCTACTCTTTATCTTATAATAAATCCATTTGCCTTAAAAATAATATATACCCTCAACGTATTGTGTACCGGCCAAGTATCAATCCCCATTCTCGTTCACATTCCACAACCCGGATCGTACCCAAATCTAGGTAACATTAATTAGCATCTTATTTAAGAGATTATTAATTTTTTATGTTCTTGACCTAAAAGGAATTAGTCTCGATTTAATAAAGTATATTAATTTTTTAAGGAAAAAAACACAATGAAATGGCGGGAAAAAGCAGCTATGTATTAATATATATTGCTTCATTTCTTCTTGTATCTGTTTTGCATGTCTTTCAATTTATGTTGTTTTGTTTTGTCTTGTTTTTTTCTACATGTTTTGCATTGGTCAATGATAAAACTGATTCCTTTTAATACTACCATAAATTTGGAAGATGATTAAAGGAAGATCCTCACCAACCCACCATGATGTTAGCAACTTAGCCATTACAAGAGAATTAAAGGAATGAATTTTGACTTTGAGTGGAGCTTGGTTGACTTGGCGCATTAATATTCTCTAAATCCTTGGTCATTGGTAGGTTTAAATATGTAACTAGGTAAGAACCCGTGCGATGCACTGGGATGTATTCAAAATTTAAAGTAAATATTGAAAATTATAATTTAGTTATAAATAATTTATTAGTCACATAATATATGAATTTTAATTAGAAGCAAACTAATAAAGAATGATTATTATCTTGTAATGAAAGTTTAGTTGCAATATAATTTGTAGAAAAAATATTAATAAATTTTTATTTTATCCATACTATGTAAAACCTTTATAATTTCTTGAAAAATATTTTTAAATATTTATTTTACTAAATCTTTATAAATTGTAGAAAAACATTATTATGTCTTTTAGTGAAGAATTATTTAATACAACGTCAGTGAAATTTTCATATTGTACATGTAGATTAAAAAAAGTAATACATATACCATTTATTTCTTAATTAATTATGTATTTCATATTAAAAATATACATTAAAAAAGATATATGTCAATCCTTCAACACTATTTGTACAATCTATTAAACTCACTAATGGTGAATGTCATAATTTTCATTTTCTTAATAACCATAATTAAGTTTTTATAAGTAACATTATTATGTCTTTTATTACTCAATTAAGTTTCTTTAATGTTAAACTTTACAATAGCATTTTAAATTTATTAGTCACATTGAAAATATTTTAATAATAATAAAACCTTTCCAAGTCTTTATAGTAATCTTATTATAGTGACCTTATTAATTGAGCTTTTTTGGACCTTATTAAACTTTCTTTTTCTTTTTTGGCCATATAAAGCTTTTTAGTCACCTTATTAAGTTTTTTTTATCTAACCTTATTAATATTTTTATCATCTTATTGTGAATTTTAGAAGGCTTATCAAGCTTTTTGATAACTTTATAGGGTTTTTAGTAATCTTAGAGATTTTTAGTAATTTCTAGTAATGCTATTAATATTGTAGTACTTTATCAAGATTTTAAGAATTTGTTGTGAATTTTAGAAATCATTCTTTCCTCAAAAAAGTATTACATTTTTTTTCTAATAGCCTTCTACGTTTTATTCAATAATCTTAAAGTTTTTAGTCATCTTATAGATTATTTAGTATTGTTCTTACGTATTTTAGTGACATTATTTGTTTTTTTATATTTTTATAAACTTTTTACTAAATTTTTTTAATTACACTATTTAAGAGATTTTTAAATTAATTAGCATCTTATTTAAGAGATTTTTAATTTTTTATGTTCTTGACCTAAAAGGAATTAGTCTCGATTTAATAAAATATATTAATTTTTTAAGGGGGAAAAAAAAGCAACAATGAAATGGTGGGAAAAAGCAGCTATGTATATTGCTTCATTTCTTCTTGTATCTGTTTTGCATGTCTTTCTTTTCTTTTCTTTCCATTTCTGTTGTTTTATTTTGTTTTGTTTTTTTTTTCTACATGTTTTGCATTGGTCAATGATAAAACTGATACTTTTTTTTAGGAAACTAGTTTTCACCTTCACGTGCGTTGCACGTGGCACAACGCGTTTGAATAAAATATATTTCAAAACATTTGAAAATAATAAAAAATTACTAATATTCAATTAAAACACATTAAAACTTAAATTAGAAGTTGAAGATTAGTATGAAATCAAAAAACATTAAAACAAAATTATGTAAAATGTATTACATTTGTATTCGTAAATGTTCGACCATTCTCACACTGACCTACATAAGACATATTAGACATTCAAAATCAAGTATTAATAAATTGTAGTATCCAAAATTATTTATTTAATGTAACGAAATTGTGTTTTTTTAAAGTAATAAATTATCTTTACGAAAGTAGAAATTCCTTATATACAACATTTTTGTATATGTTCCCTTCTGCTTCTTTGTATTTTCTGACTTAAAAATATGGGAATTCCCCGAGAGAGAACATATAGTTGTCCATGAGAGAAAACATTTTGCGGCAAATATACTCCAACATTCAGTATCGTATATTTAAAAAACATTTTGAATTCCATCAGTCAAAAATATCAAAGATTAAACTGTAGCAATTGATGTATAATAACCAATATTAATAATTAAAATCAAATTAAAAACAATATATTGTACCTATCCAACCCCTATTGGTATATTCTTTGACATCTTCCAATTGAACAAAGTGATATATCACAACATTATTGTAATAAATAGATGAACCTTCACTTACAATAGTATACTCCCTCAGTCCCTAATTAGATGTCCACTCTTGATCAACAAACACTAAACTTTGACCATTGTTTATAAAAAAAATATGTAATATTTAATTTTAAAAAAATATGTGCTGAAAAGTTTGTAAATCAAATTTTATAAAGTGCTATTTTTAAAAATTATTTTGCTTTATATATTGTTTATAAACAATGGTTAAAATTTAGTGTTTGTTGACCAAGAGTGGATATCTAATTGGGGACGGAAGGAGTATTTTGTTAGTGAAAGTTCAATCTTTTTATTAAGATTCAAATATTTAGGATATATTTTGTTGGTGAAAACTCGATCTTTTTATTAAGATTCAAATATTTAGGATTTGCTTGGTTCACCACTGTATTAGAGATGGTATAGGTGTTCAAATTTACAAAAGCATCAAAGAATTTATCCACCACATCATCATTGAATATAACCGCTTGAATGTGAGTGCCCTACACAAAAAAAGATGTAGTTAATATAAAATTAAAATTAAAAGGAAAACAAATAAAAAAATATTGCTGGAATACCGGTTCATTATTATATAAAGTTAAAATTAAAAAGAAAAAATATTAATGCTAGAGTACATGTTCATCAATGAAGATCAATTTCACCATATCCACGACCATTTGAATAGTTGTCCTTCATTCCTTTACCGATGAGAAGCACCTTAATAGTCCAATTTTGTTGCGATTCTTTTAAATCGCGAATATTCGAAAATCTTGGAGGAGAAGACATTTTTCTGAAACAAATTGAAAAATAATTAACAAATTATATTGGAATATGTATATATTGATAATAATAAGAATTAGTATATATTTGATGCACCGTCAATGTATAGCCTCCATACACTGTCGGTGAACCATATCTCGTTATAGGATTTGGAATAAAGTAAAAACTTTTCTTACATTTTCTGAAGAACCAATTGATGTCGGTATTCCGTTCTTGCTCTCGAAAAACTGTCTTTGAATCGTAAATAAATGTTTTAAATTCTCAATCCCAAAGGAATTGTGAGAATTAAAGTCTTTCAAATTGGTCATGGCCTGAACGAATTGCAAAAAGATACAGTATTGTTTAGTTTTCTAAGATTTTTGGTTCTATTATCAACGTTTTAAGAAAAAATATATATTTTAGATTTATAAATGGAATTATTTATGTATTATTAGATCTTGAAATTTAATTGATAAAGAATCGTGATATATTGACTAATAAATTGTTGTAATTAATTGATTTAATCTTGACCATTAGTTTTGATGCCAAAAAAAATCTTGACCATTAGTTTAAAACTTTTAATAAATCTAAGGGTAAAAGATAAAATCAAAATCTTAGATTAAATTTAATCAAATCCAAATTTATGTTGAATTCAAATTTATGTAATGTGATAGTACGGTCATTTAATCAAAAAATAAGATATGTTAAGAAAATTAAATTTAATCAAATATATACTATATATTATTTTTAGTGACTATGGAAATTACTTAAAGGCCAAATTGAGGATTAATGTGGTGCCTCCTTTTGACTTCTTTTTTTTTTGTCTTTTTTCACTTTTCGGATGACTAAAAAGGCCCTTGATGAATTTCCTCCCTTATTTTTCTTGTTGCCCTTTTTTGTAATTTACTGTTTTTATATTTATGATTAAGTGTGTTTTAATTACATATTAATTGTGTGTAGATATTAGGATTTACCAGTTCAACTCCTCTGCCGGAATTCCAAAGAATTGGTGCTATAAATGTTTCTGCAATAATTGTTGATTCATGGGTAAACTATTGATATTCCAGTTCTGTTTACCTTTCGTCTTCATTTCTATTTGGGTGGGTTTCTTCTTCCCTAACATTTCTCTGAATTGGTTTCACATGGACTCCGTTCTGTTTCCTAAAATTTCCAGGTTGACATTGATAAGATCCTTCCATTTAATTTATATCTAGAGATGGAGGAGTAGAATATTAGTTTTATTTTGATGAATTACCTAGAGATGGAGTAGAATTTAGGTAATACACTTTTAGAATGAAAGACAGGTCATGTGTTTCGCTTTATATATGCGAATTATTTGTTTCGATATATGAGTTTCTCCTAACTGATTAACTTACAACCAATGCAACATTTTCTTACTAACCGACTTAAACAACTACAAAAAATATAGCCATAATAAGAAGATGACTGCAGCGCAAGCGCAGGCCGTCCTGCTTGTCCAAATTAATTGTATTTAATTCATATATATTAATTAATGAATAATATAAGAAAATTAAAATATATTATTAATTGCATAATGGCAGTTTAGAAATATATTTGACAAATAAAGATATAATGGACAATTCAAAAGTTTTACAGGTAAACGTACTTTTTAATATAGTATAGAAAAACTGATTCTTTTAATACTACCATAGATTTGGAAGATGATTAAAGGAAGATGCTCACCAACCCACCATGATGTTAGCAGTTTAGCCATTACAAGAGAATTAAAGCAATAAATTTTGACTTTGAGTGGAGCTTGGTTGACTTGACGCATTAATATTTTCTAAATCCTTGGTTAGGTTTAAATATGAAATGACAGCTTCTAAATTTGTTTAAAAGCACAATTTTTTTCTTTCTAAATAGACTTAAACATTCTAATGGTTACTTGAATATTTTCAGAAATGAATCCTTCACGGCGTGCTAAACACCACATTACATTTCATTATTAAAATTCCCCGATGCTTTTAGTGCCACTATTTAAGTTCTTAATTTGAATTCTAGACGAAATAAATATTAAAAAAGGAAATAAGTGGACACAATATCATTTTAAATTATACAGTCCATCATCAGGGTATAGCACGCCACTATATCAATTTGCATTAATCAAAATTTTTAGGCTTACATAAATTTTCCAAGAATTTGAAACATAGGGGTTTCTAGAGCTTTACACTGCCCCATTTTTGGAATTATTCACTTATCGAGAAAATTTGGTGGTTCTTTTTCCATTAAATTTCATCATTATTGTCCAGGTTTTAAAATTAACTTAGTACATTCCATATCTGTGGCGTAATCCATAAGCGCCGGTCGGTGCCCATCGGTACTGCTTCGTCATTATTTAGGCGTATGGGACTTTTGCAGCTAAAATATTAGGATTTTGAGTCGTGCCAACAATACTTATTGGTGGGTGATATATATGTACTACTGTAAGCTTTTTCTGAGACTTGTGTTATACCCTGATTCTAGATTAGAACAAACCTTCATTAACCTAAACTTTTATGTAGCAAATAATAAAAAAGACCCTTTCTAATTTTTTGGTGAAAAAAATATAAGACCCTTACATAATTACATGATTTTGACTCTGTGAGATAAAAGATAATTGTGATTACGAGGTTAATTAGTAACGGTAAGTTTTAACAAATTATCAAGGATAATTATTTAATATATTGTCAGTGTAAATTTTAGATTTCACATGCGAGTTAACGAGTTGACATATAATATATTTATATTTTTAATTAATTTTATAAATAATATTCAAAACTATTTCCTAAAAAATACATGTCAACTCTTTAATTATGTATGTGTATTCTGGTAAACTCTGTTTTTGTAAGTATAATTTTCCAATAATCAAATGTTACTAAATTAATTAAGAATGTAATATAAATTACTAAATCCCAACAAATAATTGTCCTTCTATACTATTCATCTTTGTCAAAGAAATGTGATATTGAAAAGTAGACAATAATTTTGGCCAAAAAGGAGACAAGAAAACAATAATTTAAGAATCTCTTGATCTATTTTCTAGTAGTAATAGATATTTTGAAACGGATGAAACAACTTTGTTTTAAAAAATATTAATATAATATCACTCAACTACCACATATTAACTATATTATTATTAAGTATTAACGAATGGTTTGGATGCCTTTTACAAGTTTTCTTTCTTTATTTTTGTATATCTTTTTTCTTTTTGATGTGACCCTTTAATTACATCTAATCTAACAAATCCAATCGGTATATCAAAAACATTAATCCAATATATATAAATATAAAATAGAGTAAGATCACACCCAAGTTTGGTGGGATTTAAATTGACCATCCTACGCACAAGACTTGAACCAAACCCATATATAATTACTGGATGCGCATGTTTTAAATTGATCATCAATCAAGCAACTGATTGATGCAAGATGAATAGAAGACATCTATATAGCACACCCTTATTAATGCTTTTTCTTAATTAATTTTGTTTTTATGGTAGCTAGGCCTTAAAAAGTACGTAGCACAATGGTTTCAACCCCCCAAAAAAAAGGTGCACAATTGTAGTTAATTAGGCATGCATGCATTATGCCGTACTTTCTTCCATTATCAATTATGCAGGGATGTATGGAAAAACGTCCTCGCAATTTGTTTATTGATTAGTGGTAATTAAAGATTTGTATACCGCGAATCATCCCCTACCAAACTATATATTTATTAGTTTTTTCTTTTAATGATATCATCGAGACTTTTTTAGGAAAAATTAGGCTCCACGTTGCTTTTATGGGTCCCTTCCCTTCCCTTTTCCATTTTTTACTTTTCTACCAAAACGTGCTTAATCATGTTGAATATACATACACTTTCTATTTATTCACTATATATAGCCATACACTGAACACCGAGTGCTATACCAACTTTCCCAACTCTATTAATCCAATTATTCAGAGTTTATTTAATTTGATTAAGAAGGAAAATGGGATCTGCAGTAGAAAACCATTTTGTTCATGGCAATGGCAACAATTATATTGCAGAGCAAGATGATGATCAAGAATCCTTCTCATATGCATTCCAGATTGTCGAATCCACGGTGATGCCTATGTCTATGCATACAGCAAGTCAGCTTGAAGTCTTCGAAATCATGGCCAAAGCTGGTCCAGACGCCAAGCTTTCTGCTAAAGAGATCGCAGCCAAGTTACCTACTAAGAATCCTGAGGCACCCTCGATGCTCGACCGCATACTTAGAGTTCTAGCCAGTCACTCTATTGTGGGTTGCTCTTTGAGTGACGATGAACATGGTGGCCGTAACCCTCAAAGGTTATATAATTTGACGCCTGTGTCCAAATACTTCGTTCGAAATGAAGATGGCGTTTCATTAGGCCCCTTGATGAGCTTGCCTCAGGACAAAGTCTTCCTTGCTAGCTGGTTTGTTTCTTCTTCCCCGTCTCAATTAGGACAATATTTGAGACTTCTAATTCAGCATAAACTATCAAAATTGGGACAATTTTTCCCTTTTGAGTTTTTAATTTGGAATTATCACCCCTAAACTATCAAAATCCGGACAATTTTAATTTCCCCCTAGCCATTAACGGTTTTGTTAAGTGCCACATCAGCATTTCTGGGCCACTTAACGGAACTGTGGACGGCAAGGGGGAAATTATGTTGATTTTGATAGTTTAGGGGTGAAATTTCCAAATTAATGTCCTTCTTGTGAAAGTTTAGGGGGTTCTAATTCTGTTTTTTTTTTTTTTAATACTAGATCGAGTTTATTGACTTTGTAGTTTAACTTTATTCTACAACTGCTAGGTCTCAGCTGAAAGATGCCATTCTTGAAGGAGGAGTCCCATTTGACAGGGTCCATGGGACCAATGCTTTTGAATACCCTGGCAGGGACCCAAGGTTCAACCAGATTTTCAACACTGCAATGATGAATCACACTACTATAGTTATGAAGAAGATTCTTGAGACTTATAAGGGTTTCGAGAAGCTCAACCGGGTTGTTGATGTCGGTGGAGGTCTCGGAATGACTCTAAGCATTATTACTTCCAAGTACCCTTCTATTAAGGGAATCAATTTTGACTTGCCCCATGTTATAAAACATGCCCCTGCCTACCCTGGTAATGTCTTGGCACATAAATCATGATATTGTTGCAAATCCATAGCCTTATTTAACTATTTGTCAGATAATTTATACTTGCAATCCTGTTTTTTCAAAGCAACAAAAATTTTCTAAATAAAATCTATATTTATAGCATAAATATGTTGTATGGAATATATCAGGTAATTTCATCAAACACCCTTTCTTATTATTATATATTATTATATAACCCCAGAGAATGTTTGTATTTTGGTATTCTCTCTGATTGTACACTAACAGGACAACCAACATCAATTTCAGGTATCGAACATGTTGGAGGAAATATGTTTGAAAGTGTTCCCAATGCAGATGCAATTTTAATGAAGGTAAAACAGAACTCTCTTGTAATAAATTCTTTTGTGTGATAAATTTTAAAGTACAAGCTTAAACATCATATACATAACAATTGATGCCTTTTTTTTTTGTTTTGGGTAGTGGATACTTCATGATTGGAGCGATGAAAATTGTGTGAAGTTGTTGAAGAATTGTTATAAAGCCATCCCAGATGATGGAAAAGTGATAGTGCTTGATGCAGTCCTCCCGGTCTTACCGGAACCTAATGCCTTCGTGAGAGGAACTTCGATGATGGATGTAATGATGATGACTCAGAATCCAGGAGGGAAGGAAAGGACCAAAGCAGAATTCGAGGGCTTGGCGACTCAAGCTGGATTTAAAGGCATCAGATACGAGTGTTTTGTGTGTAATTTCTGCGTCATGGAGTTCTTCAAGTAGTTGGGATGGGAAGGTTGCTAATTTTGGCTGTTCTAGGAAAAGGACGGGGGAAATAAAAGGGAAATGCTATATATATTGTTTTTCTTTCTCAAAGGGGAAAATGATTGTTGTGCGATTACCCATTCCAGTATTGACTATGGACAATGGTCCTATGAGTCTGGATTACAAACTACTCTTACTATATCTCATTATGTTTGTCTAATTTAACCACATCACAAATAATACTTTCAAAGATTATTACCAACTTCACTTAACATATGTTTCTCTTGTGTCAAAAGGTAAAAAGTAGTTAATTAAGTTTGTCTTGATTTTATTAAAAAAGTCCAAAAAAATGGACAGATGGTAGCTGGCCACCCATAATCTTTCAAATCCATCACCAGTTACCTGGATTACATTAATTAATTAGCTGATATATTACTACTAAGTTTGTTTGCTTCCCTCTTTACATGTTCAAAGGTCCAATCATTAATAATAGGGGTGAGCATTATACGGTTCAAACTGTTTGAACTGTCTGAAACCGTCAACGATTTTTTACGGTTAAGTCAAATCGCGGTTTAGATGATTTGGCGGTTTGTACTGCCAAAGGATTAAGTACTAAACGGTCGGTATACGGGTTTGAGATTTTCAAAACTGTAACCGACTCGAACCGATCGTTTAGTAATATTTATAATTAAATATATATTATATATAAAAAATAATATTAGATATATATAATTACATATATAATAATATATATAATTATTAAACGGTTTAAATCGCCTAAACCGTATAACCGACAACATAACCGCCTAAATCGCATAGTCGGTTTAGGCGATTAAATGGTCGGTTGACAATTCCCAAAATTAATTGGCGATTTGTAGTCGATTTTGAGAACTATAGAATCGAAACCGAACCGAACCGACCGTTACTCACCCCTAATTAATAAGGAAGGAAAGGTCAGTGATCTCTTTAATTGGTCAGCCATGCTCTCTGTAATATGAGAAATTATTAGGTAGCTAGGTTCCTTCTATCATGTACATTTTTATAGTCTATGTTAGTAATATTGTGTTACTTTAAAATATTCCTTAAAATTTAGTTTGCAAGTTTGATCTCAAGTTTTTTTTTATATATATGAAGTTTTATCTCAAGTTGTAAATAAATAAACAAATATAAACAAATAAGATTTAGAGGATACGTTATAAGGGTAATTATTTGATATACTGACAATGTAAATTTATACTTCACAAGTGGGGTGAGCAGTTGACACATACTAATTTTCGGAATTAATCTTGGTTTTAAAATTCAAAACTATTTCCTAAAAAATACATGTCAACCCTTAAATCTCGCTTGGTTGGATCGTGCACTTGAGCTACTGCTAACCCATTAAAAATATGGATGGGCCATGTTAATCCATTTATTTTTGGGTTTCCAAATTAACAAAGAGACAAATAACTTTAGAGCAAAGAAAGAAATAAAAAGAAGCGGAGAAGAAGAAGGTTTTCACCTAATGCTCTATGGCAACAGAAGCAAAAGCTTCACAAGTTTTTATAAGAAGAAGATGAAGAAGGATGTGTTAGTATTAGGTTTGGTTTTGGAGAATTTTGTAAATAAAATTGAAGATAAGGGACAATTTTAGAAAAAAACTTACAAACCTGTTGTCATTGTAGGTTATTTTTTGAACCAAATGTCTGAATATGTGACCCACCGGTAATTTACTGGCAACGAATTGGAAATACACCTCAATCAAACCTGTTGTCTTGTAGGCCCAACACCATCAAAAGACTACTATTGGACCATGGTGACATATTCCACTCAAAACATGTTGTTGTTGTCGTTGTCGGGTTTTTTTTTTTTTTTTTTTTTTTTTTTTTTTTTTAAGTTTAATCCACTCAAAACATGTTATATGGGTCGTTTCAGCATAGATTATATTGGGTTAATTAAATTATATATGTTGGACTGTACGTGGTCCATCCATTCTGGCATACCTAAGCAGGTGCTATGAAAAACGTGGTAGCTAAATTTATACAATAATTTCTCCGCATAAATTCGAAAGTTCTTTTGTTGTTTTCTTTCATCAATCATAATTCATAATCATCCCTAACCTTTTTTCAAGGCAAAATCATATGCTCCAGACTTGAAAGATGGTCCTCTGTATTAAGTCTGGATTAAAAACTTGCTGGCAAATGAAATGAGCCACCCATAATCTTTCAAATCCATCACCACTCACCAGGATTACATTATTATTTAATTTTTGTTAAGAGATGAGTAAGTTTGTTTGCCTCCCTCGTTATGTTGAAAGGTCCAATCATTAATTAAACTCCTAAGCAAAGGTCAATGATCTCTTTATTCGGTCAGGAAGCTCTGTGTAATATGATAAATTATTGGCTAATCGAATGTTTGTGTAAATGTTCAATGTAGGGCTTATCTTTCAAAAAAATTTATAATCAAGGCCTAACATTGCAGTTCGGCTCAATTATGGGCATGCTGTCAATTTCTTGAGTTAATTAAGTGATGATCATTAGGGGCAGATCAGAAATGTTGAGCACTGGGGCACATTAATATAGAGCATAAAATTTTTTTTTTTGCTTAACATATGTTATAAAATTTATATGTAAAAAATTTGATGCGATCTAATCCAAGTACATAAAAAATAATAAATCAAATGAAAACATTATAATAGTTTCTCAATATTCAACACTTATATATTTGTATGAGAGATTAGGCACCACTCTCATCTTAATATAGTTTTTCTTAATTTCTTCCCATGTAATTATAACTAAACTAAATATCATTAAAGTTGGAAAGGTAAAAGAAGAGGAAAGGAAAATGTTAATTGTAGTGTCAAATATATACTAAATATTATTATTATATATATACTAAATATTATTTGAAACACCCAAGGATATTACTAAAATTTCCTTTTGAGAATCGAAGAGGAAAGCTCGGTTTGAACCTTTTTTGTCCTTTTTTATCTTTTCTCATTTGGTTAATTACTAAGAAGGCCCTCAGTTAGTTTCTCATCATTTCCTTTTCCTCAAGTCTTTTTTTTTTGTAATTGCAAGAGTTTTTAACCAATTGAATGTGAAAGCATTTATTGACCAACAAATCATGTATTATTTATTTATTAAGAAGGCCCTCAATTAGTTTCTCACAATTTATTTGGGTCTTTTGCCACTTTGAAGACTCATTTGTCCACTTTGTGTCCTCCTTTTGTTCTTCCCAATTTCGCTATTTCTGTAATTTTATGTGTAAAACTCATTAAAGTCTTCAGACTAATTGTTTTTTTTTTAATTTAATGATTTTCTTTTAAAAAATAAAAACGTCTCTCATCTTTCTCGAACTATAGTGATAGAAAGAATTTAATTAAATTTATGAGAAAGAAGATATTTTAAGTAGTAAAGGTTAATGTCCGAGAATAAGAAATGGATTACAAGCTACGATTTATCAATAAAAAATGAATTTTACAGCTATAAAACTCAACCACCATTATTAATAGGTTATATATATAGAAATTTGAGATCCATTTAAATGGCAAACTACTTCACAAATACACAAAATACTAATAAAATTTAAAATTTTTGAAATGAAATCATTTCTATATTCAAACAATAATAACAAAATTTATAACAAAGAATGTCCGACGCGCTAGCGCGGACCGATCAACTTGTATATATAATTTGAGAGTAAAAGTAGATATATATGATTTGAGAAGACAAAAAGAAAATTGTAGGACATAAAATGATGTAAGTGGGATTGGGGAGAGAAATTAAAACAAATGTTACATTAATTTTTTGTATTTTGTTTTGTTTAGCTTTGATGTGGATTCTTTTATATTTTAGTGGGACACAATTACTACTAACAAAATTTATAGACATATTTTACCATATATTAGAAGGGCTATTGGATTTGAGTGGGGGCACGTGCCCCCAGTGCCGTCACCTTAAATCCGCCCATGATGATCATATCAGAGTCTAATAGAGCTGTCAAAATCTGACACGAACTCGAGAACCCGTCCAACCCGATTTGACTAGAAAAAGTCAACGACCCGAACCCACCCGACCCGAATGACCTGCAACCAGATGACCCAAGACCTAATGACCTGTAACCCAAATGACCCGAAACCCGAATAACCCGAGAAGTTAACCCGAATGACCCGAGAATATTATAAACTAAAATTTTCTTTTATTCAAAAAAATTATAATTTTACTTATTTCAAATCATCATTTATTCAATACAATTTATATTATTGTTAAAATAATAATTTTACCTATTATAAATTATGATTAAATTATGATCTTCAAAAAAAAATTATGATTAAATTTGCTAAACTTCATTATATGAATAATAATTATATGAAAAACAACTAAAATTAAATCAGTTATATGAATCATTTATGATAATTTTATAATTAGTAATTTATTTTTTAAAATAATGTCTAAATAGTAATACTTACTTAATAATTTTTTGGTGATTTTATCTATTGGGTACTACTACCGTACTAATAATCTAACTGGTAAGGGTTGTAATTCTATTTTCATTGTTCATGGATAGTTATATTATTAATTAGTTTATAATAATGATTGAAGTAATAAAAAAATATAAATTTAGATATTACATAACTAATATTTATAATAATACACCGTCAATAGTGTTTTTACTTTTTATACTCCTCAAACGGCTTAAAATGTTGACACATATCACACCTGATAATTAATTATGTATTTATTCAAAATCTGCCTTACCTTATAATTAATAATGTAGTTAATATTCAAAATTAATATCAAAGGAGTACTAATCCTTTAAGCATATGTAGTCAGCTAAACTTCGTTGATAATAGATTGTATAATGTTTCTACTTATTTATAAAATAAATCGAATAATAAATATATTTAAAAAAGTTAAGTATTAAACATTAAAAAATTCAATGCTGATCCAATTGACCATAAATCCAAAACTCGAGGCTAAAACCTGAACCGATCCAACCCGAGACCCGAATGACCCGTAACCCGTATGTATGACCTGAAACCCGAATAACTCGAACCCAGATTACTCGAAATCCGAATGACCCAAGAAAATTACCTGACCCATTTGACCCGGATCCAGATGACCTGAATCCGAAACCCACCCAACCCGCTCGTTTGACACCTCTAGAGTCTAATGTTGACGAGAGGTTCTTAATCGAACTAATTTTGCAACATATGTCATGATTTGAGTCTTTTTAAGGATAGGCCCTAAATTGAGTATTTTTACAGATTATTAGATAGGTTCCAAGCTACATTAATCATTTTCTTTTTGAAAAATCATATTGTTTCACTTTAAAATATTCCTTAAATTTTAGTTTACAAGTGTAATCTCAAGTTCTAAACAAATTGAGTATTTTTACATACATTAGACCCTTATTTAAACATTTAGCGGAAATTATTAGATAGGTTCCAATCTACATTAATCATATTGTTTTTTTTTCTAAATCCATATTGTTTCTCTTTAAAATATTCCTTAAAATTTAGTTTACAAGTAATCTCAAGTTCTAAACAAATAAATATTCAACCCAAAAAAAAGCAAATAAATAAATAATGTAGAGGGTATGTTATAAAATGTATGACATGACATGATTATCATCAACTTTGTACATAGCATGTGCCAAAAAAAAAAAAAACTCTGTACATATAGCACAAGGATTCATAAAACAAGACAAACAAATGAAACAATTTCCATGGTTCATAAAATCATTGATACTTTTACATTTCTTATCTCATTTTGATTATTTTATCTTAGTTTTTCCTTTCTTTCATAGAATCAAGCTAGAACTGAATAATTTTTTTTTTTCAGAATAGTGAGCCAACTCACAAATAAGCATGTGAGTTGTGCTATTCTATGGAAAAATTATTAGGTGAACTGGCTCCACCACGTCATCTGTGGTCCTGATCAATAAGATTTTGACAAGTCAGATTTCTTCTTAAAATTTAGGCACAAATTTAGTACAAGGTTTAGCCCCTAGTTTTACTAGATGAGATTTATAGGGTAAGTCCTAAATTTAGGACATTAATTGGCTAGGGTTTTAAAAATTATAAGAAAAAACACAATCCCATTTGAGCTAATGTGAGTCTTATAGCTTTAGTGATTTTCAACGGCCAAGATCTTGTCGTGACACTTGATCTAAGGGTCATGGTTAAACAAGAAAAAAGGGCTTTCATTCTTTGCTTGCAATTTTAGCAAGTAGTGAGCCGCGGTGAAAAGCCAAGAATTGGATCTAATTACGAGCAGCTAATGTCTTGGCTAGCTTTTCATTAATTTTCATTCAGTAAAAAAAAAAAGAACGCTTTGCTGTAGAATGGAATCTTCAGCAGAAAACCAATTTGTTAGCAAAAATTATAATGCAGAGGAAGATGATGAAGAAGCCTTCTCATATGCATTCCAGGTTGTTGAATCAAAGGCGCTGCCAATGTCTTTGCATACAGCAATGCAGCTTCAAGTGTTTGAGATCATGGCCAAAGCTGGTCCAGATGCCAAGCTTTCAGCTAAAGAGATTGCAGCCCAGTTACCTTCTAATAAGAATCCTGAGGCACCCTCGATGCTGGACCGCATACTAAGAGTTCTAGCGACCCACTCCATTGTCGGCTGCTCTTTGGGTGATGATGAAGAGGAAGAGGGCGGTGGTAATCCCGAGAGACTATATAGTTTGACGCCTGTGTCGAAATACTATGTTCGAAATGGAGATGGTGTTTCATTAAGCCCCTTCATGAACTTGCTTTATGACAAGATCTTCGTTGCTAGCTGGTTTGTTTCTCCCCCTGTCTCTGTTTTCTTCTTAATTTCTTGACTAGATATAGATGGAGATTGTTCTTGGTCGTCTCATTAACTTTTGTTATTTTGTAGTATCTTTTTCCTTGTTGATATTACTGTTGGTAGGGTCAGTTGAAAGAATTGGGACTGAATTATAGGCTTTAGCATTGTTAGGCCCTTGATAATGTGTTAGAGGGGGGAATAGCACTTTTAAATAATTTATGGCAATCTCAAGAACTTTTGCAAAGTTGGGTAAAAGGGTAGATGAAATTTGAGGGTAGAAAGATGAGAAATTGCAACACAAAGTAAAAGGAAGGTTTAGAGAAAATGAATACTCACAATTTATAGAGGTTCGGTGATCCCCTCACCTACATCCTCTACCTTGATCTCCCCAATCAAGGATTTTCACAAACACTTCACTAAACTGGTGAAATTCTAGCTTCCACCAAGCCTTTTACAAAGTGAGCTCTCCCCAAGCTCTAATCTTCAAAACAAGTTGATCCTAACTTGTTTCTACCCAAGAAAAGATGAATAAAGAAGTACAATGATCTCCCAAAGATCCCAAGTACAAATTTTAGCTCAATACAAATTTTCTCTCAAAACTAGTAGGAATGAAGAACAAAGAGAGAAAATGACTTCTTGGCTTCAATAATGATGAACAATGAATAATCTCACTCTTGGATCACTTCAAAAGGCTTTAATGATGTGTATATATATCCTCTCACAAGTTTCTAGCCGTTGGAGCTCTTCTCTAGCCGTTATAGCACTTTTTCACTTTTTCAAACTAGCTGTTTTTTGGTCCTGTAGTGAGATTGACACTGTCAGGAAAGTATTAATCGATGAATACTTCAGTTTTAACTCCAACATCCATCGATTAAAACTCCAAGCCTTCACCAAGTCTTCACTTAGAAAAGTGGCAGTGTTGACAGCATGTATGGATGTAGTATTAATCGATGAAAACTCAAGTTTCATGTTTCAACATTAATCGATTAAAACTTCATTTTATTCCAATCTTTGAATACTTAATTTCCTTGAGAATTTGTTCAAGAATTCCTTTCTAAGCGCTTCTCCAAAGATTATTTGTGCTCCAATTTGAGATAAAGAGATATTCTTTGAAGCTTACACACTTAATTAGACTTAATTAAATATCAAGGAGGAATGTTTTGTGATCATCAAAAATTACATGGAGTCAACAATCTCCCCTTTTTTGATGATGACAAAACACCCCTTACAATAAAGAGTGTTAAGTCTAAATTAGTTACCTATATACAATTGCATTGTATAAGAAGAATATAAGATATGCACAAAATTAACTCATGGAAAGCTCCCCCTAAATTCATGCATAATATCAACAAAAAAAATGCAAGAGCTCCCCCTATATTTATGCAATCCTATCCAACAATTCACTAGGTGACTATTGACTTCTAGTTCATAAATAACAAATTTAGTCACAAAGCAAATGTACATCAAAACATAATCATTAAGACTTACACTCAACAAAATATATAAGTTCATTTGAGTTAACACAAACCCTTTAACTACACTCCCCCTATATATATGCTCTCTTCTCCCCTTTTTTGACATCATCAAAAGAGGAATGGAAGGCATGCATTAAGGAATGCAAACACAAGACAAAACTCATTTTTAAAAAATAGAGAATCTCTTCTCCTCCTTTAGCTCATAAGACAATAAAATCATTTCAAAAGCATCGGCATTTAAGAACATTCAAGCTATCAAAACTTCTTAAGTGAAAATGCATCTCATTTAAAAGCATGCATAAATGTTAGAATTATTAGGAGACTAAGAAGATGGTGGAGTTGTTTAGGAATAGGCTTGATGGTATTTTCTCCATTTTCTTCATCATTCCATTCTTTACTCCCATTTCTACTTTCATCTAACATACTCTTTCAAGTTATCCTCAATCACTTTCCTTATACCAAATCATTATCATTTCTTCTTTTGAGCTCTAAAAGTACTCCTTTTATTTCTTGATTGCTCTTTCATTTGCTCACACTATATCCAACTATACTTTTACTTCCATAAGCTCCTTGGACATCAATGTGCTTGTCATTCATTCTTACCATAAGATTGATCATCAATTCCATCGATAGAATATTAGAATATGTTTCCCTTCAAGGAGATCACATTATAATTCTTCTTCTTTATCCACCTCTCTCTTTGTAAACCAATTCAATCTTGAGGTTTTCTTTCTAAGATAACATTTATCTTCCTTCTCCCTTTGTTATTTCTCAAAGAAATCCATTAAGCACAATAAACATATATAAGCCCAAAAGATTATTCACATAATGAATCAAAAAATTTAGCATTTAAGATCACAAAAATTATGGAGTCAATCAATGATAAGCAATTAAAATATCATGACTACATATCATGCCAAGTTCTCTCCTTATCATTTTCAAAATCATCAAGAAATATAAATATATTCAAAGTTCTCTAACATTAAACATGTACGAAATATTCAATCAAACTTTGAATACAACATTCAAGCACATATCTCATTCAATTATGCAAAAGATGATTTTTACTAAAAGATCATGTGAAAGTATTGTCCAAATGATGCAAGGTATCAACAAAATCAAATAGACATCTCATTCAAGAGCATAACCACAAATGATGTCAATTTGAGAATGCTTTGTGTATGAGTGCTAAAAGAGTATCATGAATTTTAATGAACATAGCACTTGGTTCTCATACAAGTTAAAGAATTTAATGCATAGGCATATCTAGATCATTCAATTTAGATCTCAACAAAGCATACACATATCATCATTGTAAGTCTACTAGACATCAAAATAAGAAAGTGAACTAGTCATACCTTTGTAAGGCTCTAGGTTCACATTCTTTCCTTTTTCATCACAATCAAGCTTTTGAAAGATGGTTCATTGAAATCGCCTCCATTCATTCCAAGCATTTTCATTATTTTCCTTTTCCAATTTGCTTAGTTGATGAAGATCACTTCCCATGTTGCTTGATTTGTAGACTAATGAAGAATCTCAATTCTTCCACCAAGTTCATTGCATTCTTTTAATTAGCAAAATACTTGCACAAATTTTCATTAGTAGCTCAAAACGCAATAAAATGAACATGCATAAAAACATTCAACGCATCAACTTTGTGAGCAATAAAGTGAACTCATTTATACCTAAAGAAGTGAATAACAACAACAAAGTTATAGAACTTGTCTTTCATGCTTATAGATAACATCCATAAATCCAAACAAGTCAACATATGATAGTTCAAGTGGCGTAGTAGCATAAATCAATCAATGGAGATTTGATTTACCCTTTTAAAAAACATGCATTTTAAATCTTTGTGTATTTTTAAGAAAAAAAAAGTACTTTTCTCAACATGTCTTGATCTTTTATGCCACAACTTATAAACCATCATACATTCATTGACTACTAAAGATGATTCATTTTAAAATCAATATCATCAAGAAATATGATACAAATATTTTCAAAACTTAGCCAATGATAACAACTTTGTTAATGCTAATATTAATCACATGGCATATATGAAAAGCAAAGCAAGCTCTATATCTATTAGCCACAAAGTTCACTAACGCTAAACATGTCATGCTTTAACCCTCTAATAAATAAAATATGCTTGATTTAAGTCATTGAAAATGTTACCAATGGTTCCAATTCCTTGGAATACACCTTTGGAGTTGTTACCAAATATTACACTTCCTCATCTTGTCCAATCAAGCTTTTCCATTCATGTTCCTTGAATAGCCATGTACAAAGCCTCATGGCTATTTCTTTTTCCGATTAAGCTTTCAATGTTTGATCCTTTTACTCTTGCTCAACCTACATTCACAACTTTTCAAGTTTGAACTTTAGGTACCCATACTTTGATGGGTCCTTGAGGGTTAGTCAAAACATGGGAACCTTTAGGTACCCAAATCTTCTTTGTTCTAGGATGGTTACCACCCTTATGATAGCAATCATAAGAGAGATGACATCTCCTTCCACAATTAAAGCAATATACATTTGATGCATGATGAGAACATTTATGAGAAGCATTTGTTCCTACACCTTTTTTCAAATTTGATTTTGATAATTCATCAATTGTAAGCTTTAGAGTTGAGTTTTCAACAAGTGCCTCTTGCAAGGCTTTACTCTTGCTCTCTAAATCTAACTTCGAGACATCATAATCATTTTTTGCATGTTCTAATTCTACTTGAAGCATATTCCTATTATCAAAAACACTTTGAAAATCAATTTTAATCTTTTCAAGATCATCATTCAATGCATTAGCTTTCTTTTTCAAAACTTTGTATTTAAAAATAAGTTTATCAAATTCATCACACAAACTATCATAATCATCTTGCATATCCTCATTATCATAAATAATGGGTAAATTAGGAGTTACCTCAATTTCATCTTCTATGGCCATCAAGCAAAGATTAGCTTCCACTTTAGCTTTGGATGCCTCAACCTTTGGTGTGGAGTAATCGTTCTTCAACTTCTCCCAAATTTCTTTGGCATTGGAGCATGTTGAAATTTGACCAAAATCGGATTGGCTTAGAGCACAATGAAGAACATTTATGGCCTTGAAAT
This sequence comes from Corchorus olitorius, assembly GCA_001974825.2. Taxonomy (NCBI): domain Eukaryota; kingdom Viridiplantae; phylum Streptophyta; class Magnoliopsida; order Malvales; family Malvaceae; genus Corchorus; species Corchorus olitorius. Next base: position 18,126 of record AWUE01020048.1, on the reverse strand, counting down.
TTACTTGCACTTTTCGCTTTTCTTCCATTGACCATTCACTCATAGTCTTTGCAATCTTCTTTCTTCTAGCATTGGAGCTCCTTGTAGGCATAAAAGGACCATCCATGATTACATCCCATACCTCATAATCATAAGCTTTGATAAATGTAGCCATTCTAGTGCTCCAAAGCTCATAATTTGTGCTATCGAACAAGAGAGGTCTATCAATGGGTTGACCTTCAACTATATGGGTATTTTTTGTTGCCATTTGGATCTTCCCCAAGGATTTTAAGCCTTAAAATGGGTTAGGCTCTGATACCAATTGTTAGGCCCTTGATAATGTGCTAGAGGGGGGGTGAATAGCACTTTTAAACAATCTATGGCAACCTCAAGAACTTTTGCAAAGTTGGGTAAAAGGGTAGATGAAATTTGAGGGTAGAAAGATGAGAAATTGCAACACAAAGTAAAAGGAAGGTTTAGAGAAAATGAATACTCACAATTTATAGAGGTTCGGTGATCCCCTCACCTACATCCTCTACCTTGATCTCCCCAATCAAGAATTTTCACAAACACTTCACTAAACCGGTGAAATTCTAGCTTCCACCAAGCCTTTTACAAAGTGAGCTCTCCCCAAGCTCTAATCTTCAAAACAAGTTGATCCTAACTTGTTTTTACCCAAGAAAAGATGAATAAAGAAGTACAATGATCTCCCAAAGATTCCAAGTACAAATTTTAGCTCAATACAAATTTTCTCTCAAAACTAGTAGGAATGAAGAACAAAGAGAAAAAATGACTTCTTGGCTTCAATAATGATGAACAATGAATAATCTCACTCTTGGATCACTTCAAAAGGCTTTAATGATGTGTATATATACCCTCTCACAAGTTTCTAGCCGTTGGAGCTCTTTTCTAGCCGTTATAGCACTTTTTCACTTTTTCAAACTAGCTGTTTTTTTTGTCCTGTAGTGAGACTGACACTGTCAGGAAAGTATTAATCGATGAATACTTCAGTTTTAACTCCAACATTCATCGATTAAAACTCCAAGCCTTCACCAAGTTTTCACTTAGAAAAGTGGCAGTGTTGACAGCATGTACGGATGCAGTATTAATCGATGAAAATTCAAGTTTCAATTTCAACATTAATCAATTAAAACTTCATTTTATTCCAATCTTTGAATATTTAATTTCCTTGAGAATTTCTTCAAGAATTCCTTTCTAAGCGCTTCTCCAAAGATTATTTGTGCTCCAATTTGAGATAAAGAGATATTCTTTGAAGCCTACACACTTAATTAGACTTAATTAAATATCAAGGAGGAATGTTTTGTGATCATCAAAAATTACATGGAGTCAACAAGCATGACTCAAAGTGGTATCAAAATTTGAGACTTCTCTTTTGCTTGGGATTTTCATTTTCATCTTATCTTTAATTTAATACAAGAGGAAGGGCTATGCGTGGAACCTAATTCAGTCTGTTGCATTATTATAAATTAACAAAATTTGTTAATATTTCTGCACTACTAGGTCTCAGCTGAAAGATGCAATTCTTGAAGGTGGAGTTCCTTTTTATAGGGTCCATGGAACACATGCGTTTAAATACCCTGGCAGGGACCTAAGGTTCAACCAGGTTTTCAACACTGCAATGATCAACCACACGACTATAGTCATGAAGAACATCCTGGAGACTTACAAAGGTTTCGAAAAGCTCAACCGGGTTGTTGATGTTGGCGGAGGACTAGGAATCACCCTCAATATGATCACTTCCAAGTACCCTTCTATTAAGGGAATTAATTTTGACTTGCCTCATGTCATACAACATGCCCCTGCCTACCCTGGTAAGTAATGACTTCTGATCAGCTGATTTTTTCCTAATACAATGATTCTTTTGCATTATAATTAGTTTATCACAAAATACTAGTCTCACACCATAAAATGGAAGCTGAGATCATGCAATTCTGTTTTAAAAGAAGAGTATGCTGAGTCACTTCCAAAGCAACAAATTTTTCTAAGAATCTATTTCTAACTAAATATGTCTTGTTTAGCTTTCTTGGAATATTAGTAATTTCATCAAACACCCTTTTTATAGAACGCAGAAAGCTAGTGTGTTGGTACTCTAATTGTACACTAACAGGACAATCAACATAACCCACATAGGTGTGGAACATGTTGGAGGAGATATGTTTGAAAGTGTTCCCAATGGAGATGCAATCTTTATGAAGGTAATACAATCATTTACCCTAAACTATTTTGTCCTAGAATTCAAGTACAATATCATCATACAATTAGCAACAAACAAATTAATTAATGCCATAGCTTTTTTTTCTTTTTCTGGTAGTGGATACTTCATGATTGGAGCGATGAACATTGCGTGAAGCTGTTGAAGAATTGTTATGAAGCCATCCCAGATGATGGAAAAGTGATAGTACTTGATGTTGTCCTCCCCGTCTTACCCGAACCTAATGCCTTCGTGAGAGGTACTTTGATGATCGATGTTCTAATGATGACTCAGAGTCCTGGAGGGAAGGAAAGGACTAAACCAGAATTCGAGGCCTTGGCCACTAAAGCTGGATTTAGTGGCATTAGATACAAGTGTTTTGTTTGTAATTTCTGCGTCATGGAGTTGTTTAAGTAATTTTGGTTGTTATAGGAAATGGAAGGGAAAGAATAAAAGGGAAATCTTTTGCAGTAATTTTTTCTTCGCTCTTTATTGGCTTGTTTACCATATATAATTTCCTGTATTGACAATGATCCCTTGTAATGAGTGGTCATGAATCAAATTTAAGTAAAAATTAAGCCAATTGCGTTACTTCATATAAAGTCTGGATTACAAACATAATTATCTGGCAAATTACGATCAGCCATAACCGTTCAAATTCTTCACCAATTCCTCACATTTTTTAAAGGTCCAATTATAAAAACTTCCAAGTTCCAAGCTAGGTCAATAAACAAGAGAAATGATGATTTTTGTTGGAGTTGGTTGCATAATAAAAGGTTAAGTTGCTACAGGTACTTAGAGTTAGTTTTGTTAGTTAAAAATTTGGAGGTTTCTGCATGTGTTTTATCTAATAAGAAAGTAAAACATAGCAACAATTTGGAGGCTTCTGTATGTTTTTTTTTTATCCAATAAGAAAGCAAAACATAGCTGAGACTAAGGTGCACGGTTTGCTAGCCAGTCTAGCAACTGTTTTTTTCATGTTTGCATAATCACTTTACACCTGTTGTTACTTTTCTCCTGTCAAGTTTTAGTTTATATAATCACTTTACACTCTTGTTGTAACTTTTGAGGTAGCAAGTATAGGTTAATCCTTAGGCTTACTCAAAGTTTTTCTCTTGAAATTTTCTGTCATTAGAGGCAGCATATCAATGTCAAGCTTTGCCTCAATTTTCTGAAGTTTTCTCTAGTTTTGCTACTGTTTTATTTTCTTGAGCATAATTAAGCATCTTTGAGTGTTTCAAGACTTAGTTTCAAAAAATTACCAATTTCTTGATGGGTAGCACCAGCAGTGATAGTAACGCAAATGAGCAAGATGAATAAAGCTTCTCATATGCAATGCAGATTGCCCAAAGTTTGTCCCTGCTCATGTCTATGCATGCTGCAATTTAGCTTCAAGTGTTTGACGTTATTGCCAAAGCCGGTCCAAATGCTAAGCTTTCTACCTAAGAGATAGCAGCCCAGTTACCTACCAAGAATCCTGAGGCACCCTCGATGCTGGAGAGCCTACTAAGAGTTTTAGCTAGCCATTGTATTGTCGGTTGCTCGTTGGCTAATGATGAAGAAGAGGGTGGCCATCCTCGGAGGCTATATAGTTTGAGGCCTGTGTCCAAATACTTTGTTCCAAATGAAGATGGTGTTTCATTAGCCCCCTTGGTGAACTTGGCTCGGGACGAAGTCTTCCTTGCCATGCTAATTCGTCCATCTTTAATCTTGATCTTAGTCTGCTTGAAACTTTACTGTTGGTTTGATCTTGATCTTAGTCGGTTGAACATTGAGAGAATGAGCCACCATTGCTAGATCCAACTCGGGCATCTCCTCATACTTCCATGCAAAAACATCACGGAATTCTCTCAGCAAGGCTACGAGATCCTCCCGCTCTTTGCTGGACAAAGTAGAATTGATGGAAATGGGATGGGGGTCCCTAGGATCGTTACTGAGGTCAACCACCTTCAAGGACTCATTGCTGGAGAAGCTTGGTTCATCATCATCTTCTTCTAGCAACTCATAATCAACACATCAACAATCATCTCTTCTACTGGAATGGGGATCCTTTGAGGACTGAATAGAGGACCCCGCGTACCTTTATATAACAGTAGTGCACTCTCCCATCAAGAAGAACAACTTTGGTGCACTTAGGTGCTGCTGCTTTGCTCTTTTGCTTCTTGTTGTTGACGACAACACTTAGATCCCAATCTTGATTATCACGGATATCCTCCCACCTTGGCAGAGGAATCCCTTTAGGCTTAGCAATTGAATTGCTGTGAGCATTGGAAAGCTCATCATAGAGGTTGGTATCGACATAGTGTGCTTCTGTGGTGTCAAATGGCATAGGATTTGCTGGAATCCTAAAGATCTTGCGATTCAACCTCCCCTTGACACATTGGTGATAGGTGGATGGATTAACTTGATGCTTATGGAGCCATGGACGCCCCAGCAGAACATGATAGAACACATTAGCATTAATAACATGGAAACAAGTAAGAGCTCGAATATGCCCTACCTTCAACTCCAGCAATAAGTGTCCCATGGTTTCCTCCACCGCATTGCCAAAGCCAAAAATTTGGATGGTATTCCGGACAATCTTCTGCTGAGAAATTCCAGCAGCCTTTAGTGTACTCAAAGGTACCAAATTCAGAGATCACCCCTTATCAACCAAGGCCCTTCGAATGCTAATATCATTGATCTCTGCTGAAAGGTACAAAGGCCTCTTATGATCAGGGTATTGCACCTTCATGTCTTCATCGATGAAAGTGATAGCATTGGCTGCTTCCAGGAATGCTCTGTTGGCATGGGTCTCAGTAGTGAAACAATCCTTACCTGACTGTGCAGCAATGGAAACCAGCATCTCTGTAGCCACATTGCGAGCTTCAGCATCAAGTCCCAATTGATTGAAGAGACTTTTGAATCTGTAGTTCTTTTGCAATGCAACTATAGTTGCATCCTTCGCAGCAGCATCAGTCACAGTTCCTTCGCTGCTCTTGCCATTGTGAATCACCACAGCAACCTGGGCCTTGTTGTGCCTCGGCAATGGGTCGGTGTTGACCGCTTGAGGACGTTCTAGCACCTCCAAGGTTCCATCAGCAATCCTTTCCTGTATAATCCTCTTCAGCAAATGACACTTGAGGGTCGGGTGGTGAACATAGCGATGTGCTCTACAGTAGCGTGGATCACGTTTCTCCTCTTCTGTGGGCTCCTTCGCATCAGGGTTGATACATAAGACCCCATCTGCTAGCCACTAATCGACCAGCACATTGATTTCTTCCAGGCTGAAAGGTGTTGGAGGCAATTCCTCCCTTGGGCGCTTCTGGCCATTGTAGTGCTTCTAGCTAGCCTCAGCAGTGACCAGGGTTGGTGGTTTGACTTCTTGTTTCCTTTGGCAGACTTTGGAGACGCCACTTTAACAGAACGTGTTGTCTTCCTGGCAGCATCTAACAGTTTGGCAAACTGTTCTATGCCAAGATTTTCCAGCAGAGCACGATACTCTGGCAACATATTATTAACACAAATTTCGACCAGCATAGATTCAGCATGCTCATCATAACAATCTAGAGCCATATCTCTAAATCTACGCACAAAAACCATCAAATCTTCCCCATTCTTTTGAAGGGTACTTTGCAAATTCAAGAGAGTAATTCTTTCTTTACCGTGGAAATACTTGCTGCAGAACTTATCAATCATGATTTCCCAACTATGAATGGAATTAGGAGGGAGAGTAGTGTACCATGTGTAGGCTCTATCCGTGAGAGACTTGGAGAACTCCCTCAAACACAGGTCTGGATTTGCTGCATAAGGTCCCACAACATCGATGAACTTGCCGACATGCTCCAAAGAATTCCCTTTGCGTCCATCATATTGGGGAAAGATGCGAACAACATAGCCTTCGGGGTAAGGCTTTTTCAGCAGCTCCTTGGAGTAGGGTGGATCACGAATAAAGCGAGAGCTTGTAACTGTAGCCTTGGAACGCTCTTTCTCCAGCAGTGCAGTCACATCAGCCAGAGTGATGTAGTTATTCCCTATAGTAGGTTCAACGTGTTGATGAGCATCAACATTGGCTCTCGGTAGAGTCTGACCATCTTGCCTCTCAATTGGAGCATTAACATCTTGATTCTGGTGAGATGTTTGGGTAGAGCCATTGGGGCGCATCTCCTTGATAGCCTCTAAGATTCTGAGTTGGCTATCTTGCATGATTTGCATGAAATCAGTAAATGCCCCAGCAGTAGGCATCTGCTGTGCAGCCCCCATGTCTTCTGGCTCATCTTCATAAACGCCTTCTGGAACATCTTCTTCATCAGCAGCACGATCAATGTCATCCTCTTCAGCAAGGTTTTGGATATTCGGCACTTCTGGAATGTCCCGGATATTCCGATACCTTCCACCTGTAACACGAGCCATCAGACTTCAAAGAACGAGACTCCTCAGTGGAGTCACCAAAAATGCTGGGGGTCTTTTTGTCAGCAGGGGTGACGTGGTATTTTATATTGATGTGGCATCAAATCACCTTGTACACGTGGATGGAGTCGCCAGCTAGATTAACCTCTAGCAAGTATCAATGGATAAGGAATTGGTCTATACCTCCTATTCTAGGTTCTGAGTCAAGTATAAAGGAAGACCCAGATCTCCAAGTCTTCCCGCCTTTGAAGCTTTGATCGGCCTCGTGTTCCGGCAGAGTTTTGTCTTCAGGGATCCAGCAGCACCTTTGGACAGAAATGCTCCCTTCTTGACAGAACGACACCTCAGCAGCGTTGCACCTCGGGAACTACGTCGCTACCCTTCTTTATTTTAACTTGTGAAAGTGCTTTTTCTAAATGCTTTTATATCAAAACGTTTTTATGAAACAACCTCTAATTTTGTTTTTAAAAGTTCGGATTAAAATGTTTTCAAAAAGGAAGTGTTGATAATTTCTTGTTTATAAAAGAGAGATTTATTTATTTATGCATTTATGTTGATTGTATCATCTTTGGTGCCACTAATGAAAAACTTTGTGAGATTGTTTTGCTATAAGATGCAAAGTGAGTTAGGGATGAGCATGATTGAAAAGGTGACCTTCTTGGATTGCAAAGCAAATGCTGCAAAGAAGGATTCTTCATCAACCAAGCTAAATACACTAAGGAGATGCTTGAGAAACTTGGAATCAAATGAGAAAATCCATTGAGCTACTCCACTATACTTGACAATATTGAAAAAGAAAAGGATTAGAGTCATTATCTACGTTCAGGTATGATCAGACCAATCCTTTACTTAATGCTGGAATTTAGTGTATGCTTGTGTGCTAGACTTGCTTGATGCAAGATTCTGCTGTTGCTCTCTCTAATACTGTTGAGTGTGTTGATGTCACTAACTATCTTGCTAAATTTCTTTGATTGGTGCAGCAATTGAATGAATTTAGTTAGATTATGCTTTTTGATCTTATCTTTTGTGATAACACTCATGCCATAACATCATGAAGAGTCATGTTCATATCCACACTAAGCATATTGGGTTTAACATGCTTTTTATTGAGAAGATATGCTTGAAATTGATATTAAAATGGTTTATTGATGCTTTGCATTTGTTGCCTGATAATTTCGCTGTTGGTTTTGATTGAGGAACATGTTTGCAAGATTAGAATTATGTTACTAATGATTATTGATTATATTATTTGATCTATCTTGCTTGATTCTCATTGTTCCTTGGATATTGATGATGCATTGACCATGATTGCATAATCATTGAAAATTGAGTTTTTCCTTGAGTTTTTAGTTTTTAAGATTTTATTTTTTCTGGAGAAACTCTCAAAGTTTGATAGTGCTTTAAAAGTAGTTTTTAGCTAAATATATTAATTCTTATGTCAACTGTTAGTGTCACTATTAACATGTTAACACAGTCTTTGTATATATTAGCTTCAAAATCTCAAACTGGTTTTCAAACTCTCTCTCTCTCTCTCTTGTTTTTCAAAAACGATCACTTCCATGGTTTTCAAAACAATGTTCTCCAGCACAATATTTGAAAACTTCTCACTTGATTTCATCATGATCCATTACATTCCATCATTTGTCATCATTTTAGCATCAATTGTTCTCAAGTTGCTTAAATCTCTCAAGTCTATCAATTCCCTCAGTGAGAGTAAAGCTGGAAAAGTTGGGAAATCAGTGAAATCAGAGGCGAAGACAAGAATGAGTATGAGGAAGGCAATGTTGAGATTATTGAAAATCTTGGTAAGAGTTTAGTTAAATGTCATTGGTAAAGTGAAAGGTGGCACCAAGAAACCTAGTACTTTAATGGTTAAAAGTTAAGGAAGGTTCTTGGGAAAAAGAAGGAAATGTGCAAGAAAGAACATCATTACATTGGTTGCCTAGTGGAGAAAAAGGTTAGAGCCAAACTTAGTGTGAGGATGCACTTTGTATGGCATTATCACCCTTAAGAAGATGGACCTTGGAGCAACAAGATGGGACTAAAGTGTGCAAAGCGGTTAAGAGAAGGGAACTGGTCAGCCTTGCTCTATGCTACACTTAAAAGAAGATGTTGCAATCTCAAGTAATTTCTTACTTATCACGATGTTTTGTGTAACAATATTTATGGATATGAGAACTGACATGATTAGTGACACAGATATCATTGATTTAAATGAGATAATTGGGACAAGAAATAGGTTCAAGAGAACTTCAAGGATTAGATAAGTTTGAGAAGGGTTAAAGTAGCCAAGTCAGCCGTGAATGATGAAGGAAGTAATAGTTCCTGCCACAAGACCAAGAGGGCTCCAAAGAAGAATTACTCAAAATCTTCCATCGTTACTCAGTGGGAATAAGGATGAGCCTAAGGATTTTGTTGAATAGCCCAACCTTGAAAGGGATTGTTAGGTTAGAGTCGATCTAGTAGCCTTGAGAAACAAATGGTGTTATTTGATGAGTAAGAGATGCATGCATTTACATTTACATTATCATTTTGCACTCTTACATCTCTTTATGTGACTTCCCTTGCATGATTAGCTATGCTTTGATTGTGAATATCTTTTATGCCATGTGTTTTTTAGCTTCATGCATATATTCAGGGGGAGCATTATACATTTCTGTTTTGAGCTTACTGAGTTAGTATCTTTATGTTTTACACATTGATGCCTTGGATAAATATTCTCTTAATTCTCATATATTTTCATAGAATGTATGCTTTAATTCCATATCATGAGATTCCACATCTATGAATGAAGCTCTTTTGTGCTTGTTGAATATCTTTAGATGAAACATTTATGTGAGAGTACATTGAGCATAAATTCTATATCCTCTTTACATTATGAGCTTATTGAATATCTTATGTGATTGAATGATATTCTGTTGTGCTTACTTTTTATATCTCTTAAAGTCTCTCGTACTCAGTATTATGAACTTTATGCTTAAATGTCTTAGTTCAGTTGTGAGTAATTTTTTGTGCTTTATTGACATATACTTATGAATGAATACTTGAGCTTATTGCATATCATTTGTTATGAACATACTTGTGCTTAAATGTCATATATGTTGAGTATGTTTACTGTATTCTGTAATTCCCCATTGTGCTTGATTGTTATATCCTTTTAGTGAATGATTTTAGGGGGAGTACGACTAAATAGCTTGTATTGAGTATTCTGTGCTATTAGTCAGACTAATTACATGCTTGCGCTTCATGAGACTACTATTAGCATGTTTACCAGCATGACATAAAGACAACTTTATGGCATGCGGCTTGGGGTCGCAGGGGTTGAAGAATTGACTACTCAAAGGGGGAGCATCAAAACTAGTAACTAGCATTAGTTACTTATCTTTTTATATACTTTCCTAACCCCCTCCTCTAGCACTTGGTAGAACTGATCCTATTGCACATTTTATTGCCACTAACTGCTTGAATTCTGGAGAATCTCACTATCTCTTATGCATATATGCTTTATCTTTATGAGATATGTGTGTGTTTTGGCTGTTATTCTGTGAAAATTTCTATGTCTTTTTGACTGCTAATCTTCCCTTTTTATGATTCTGACAAAAAGGGGGAGAAATATGTGTGCTTGAATTGAATATCTCTTATTTGCTTTTAACTTTTGAACTTGGTATGAGCTTTAGAATGAACTTAGGAGAGCTATATGAATTGCTTTAATGACTTAACACTTCAATTCAAGGAGTGTTTTGTCATCATCAAAAAAGGGGAGATTGTTAAACTCCATGTGTTTTTTATGATAACAAAACATTCTCTTCATTTAAGTCTAACAAAGCTCCTAAGTGTGCAGGTACAATGTTAGCAGATTATTGACTGCACTAACAGCCTTTCTAGATGCTTGCTTGGTGATATTAAGAATCTCATTGAAGGACTTGAAGCTTCATAGGAGAGGACTCCATGATAGATTTATTAAGGGAATATGAAGCATGAAGAAAGTCAATGAGAGAATTGAAGTGGGATAGAAAGAAAGTCAAGCAAAGCAAGATGTGACTGGATTGGATACGTTACGGATTACTAGCCTTCTCATCAAAGGCTTAATGGATTTAAATTGGAAGCTTCATGAGTGGAAGAATGGAATTAATTTTTTGAAGATACATGAAGCATGGAAGGAAGAATGAGAAGCTTAGTGAGAAGTAAATGGTCCAATCGTGATTGCCTATGTAGATGAGACTAATGCTACAACTATGAAGATGAAGATTGGTTAATGGAAGCATAATTCAAATCTTCAAATACATTGGCAATGAACAGTGAAACATGGAATGCAAAGAGTCTGGATCATGTTAGTGGGATCATCAACACATTTGGTGGAAGGAGAAGCTCAAGCTAAATTCTTTAAAGAAGATTCCAGCATGATATTGATCGCAACAATTATAAAGTCATGATCATTAACGTGGAAATACAGTCAGAAGACTTAGTCCCAATACATTCAGCATAAAGAAAGTCTACACAAATTTCTGATGGAAATTTATGTAAAAATTAGTGGGACTAACTGGAGCACCAAAATTAGTGCGACTAATTGACTGTACAGACAGACTTTGACAGACTGCATTTCAGCGCCATAAAACGACAAAATAACGGCTAACTCGCTGTCAGTCTCACCAGAACGGTCTGAAACGGCTAGAAACGACTAGTTTTCTATTTCTTCATATATATACAAGTTCAAATGATGTAGAAGCAATGGAAAGACAATATGTAGAGGGTAGAACTTAGCCAAACTCTCCAAATGGCCTTTAAACCAAGAATTCTTCACTCCTATTATTTTTCCTCAGTTTTTGGCTTGAGGTTTAGTGTGTTTATAGTCTATATTTTTATGTAAACCTCTTAGAGCTTAAATTGTGTAATGAGATCAGTTTAGGATCTTTGTACACATCTTCCTTTTGTATTTGGTTGAGTTAGACAGTGTTGGGAAGACACTCAACAAGCTAGGGAGCTTGGGTATGGAGCATGGGATTTGCTCAACTTGTAAAGGTGTGATGAAGGCCCGTGAACTTCATTGTAAAGGCGTGATGAAGGCCCATGAGCTTCATTGGAACGGCGTGATGAAGGCCCGTAACTTCATTGTTTGTAAGAGCTTGGATGGCTCGGTTGTGGTGGCTTGGTGAAGGCCTTTAACTTCATCGGTTTAGTGGATTTGTTGAAATCCTTGGTGGGAATAGCCAAGGTAGATGACGTAGGTCATGGAGGACCGAACCTCTATAAATGAGCTTGCATTGTCTACTCTCTAAACCCTTAAGTTGAATTCTGCTCTCACTAAAAGCTTCAACAACTCTATCCTTTTTCTTATTTGTTGAGTATTTCCTTATGTCTTTTCCTACTCAAACACACCTCTGCCTTGAAGAGTTTCCTACCAAACTACTCATTTCTTTATCCTCTAAAGACTTCAAGTTACACTCCTAATCATACACAAACCTTCATGATTGATGTTCAACTCAGAATCAGTGCCACTGAAAGATTACAGAATCTGTTGTCGTTTTTATTGTATTGCTCACTGATCGAGCCAAAAACAACCCTATTTTTATGGCTATTTTACTATGTTTTTGGATCTATTTATGCTTAATTATATGCTATTTTGATGATAATTGTGTTTTAAGTTCTTAAGTGATGTGAAATTGAGAAATTGTTATTTTTCACCTCTTTTGGAGCTATTTTGATGACTTTTTACACAGATTTGAGCAAAGCAATTTTGAGCATAGATTTGGAGATTCGAAGTTCGTGTTTGAAGACCATTTGAAGATAAATTGGAGACTTGAAGACCATTGAAGATTTATTTCAAGAAGTAAGGATTGAAGATTGGAGCTTTAATTGAAGATAAACCATGGATAAGTTCTCAAGCTTTGGTATTTATGGATAATTTATGTGGGAAAATACTCAGCCCATATAAAATATTAATTGGAATTAAAATCCCAATTAATGACTCCTAAATCCAAGGAAATACCAAAATCTCGTAGATTCCCGATTCTAGTCCTAACAGGATTAGGATTCAGGAGCAGTTTTGGTAGAAAATTCATAACTTTCTGCTCAGACCTCCGTTTGAAGCCCATAGTACTCGTTGGAAAGCTAACTCCGAGATCTACAACTTTCCTTTGAATTCCAAGACCCAGTTCTGCCGTTTTCAAGTCCAAAAAGGCGTCGAAATCCCTGCACGAATTCAGCAAAATTTCAGGATCCTATTTTAACTTGGATTCTACTCTAGGATGACTTTTAATCCAACTTGGAGTCCAAGTTAGACCCTTAAACCGTCCTAGACTCCTTTCCAAGTTAGGATTGGAATTCCTAGGGTTATTTCCACTATAAATAGGCACCTTAGGTTTAGGTTTTTGACACATGTAGATCTAGAGATTTTATTTTGAAGAATTGTTGAAGATTTGGAGGAGTTTTGCCCTAGGAGCCGCCGACCCCTCTACTTCCCATCCTTAGATAAGTTTTTCTTCTTTTCTTTGGATGCTCACTCAATTCATGAGTGAGTAATCCTTTTCTTTTCTCCAATGTAGAATTTAATTGATCTCTTGACTTATATCATGGTGAGATTTTGTGCTTTTATATGAAAATTAATTGGGTATTTCTTAATATCTCTGCATGAATTCTATGTTGCTTGTTTTGATTGATTGAAGCGCGCACTTTCTTGATAAATTAAGTAGCATTAGCTAAATTAAATCTTGAAGGATCTTCGGATTTAGTTGTTTGGTAGCAATTGGAAGCGAAGGATCTTCCTTCCAAGGGATTTAAGAATCTTTGACCAATTTTTAATTGCCCATTGTGCTTGTAAATTACTAGATCTTAATGCTTTAATCTTGAGTAATTATCACACTGGATCAAGAGGTAATTATTTAAAGAGTAAAAGGGATAATTCACACTGGATCAAGAGTTTTATCTAATTAAGGTAATTTAGGATTAAATTCCAAGCAAGCTATCCATTGTTTTCATAATCTTTAGATATCAATGATCCATGGTATTGTTGTCAAGAGGGATATTAATTCTATGTTGGAGGTTTCTTTTAATTATTTTCTCAATTTATTCTCTGCTTTTAATTAATTGTTTTCTTTGATTTTCTTGATTGCTTTCTTATATAGTTTTAATTATTAGTTTGATTTGATTTAATTTTACATCCCAAATCTTTTTTATTTTATTTGTTTGTTTTAAGAAAAAGAATAATAACCTTTCTCTCTGTGGGATCGACCCCTACTTGCCCTAACTATCTTTAGTTAGTAATTGTTGGGATTTTTATTTTTATGATTTGCTGACAACCGATCATAAATTTTGGCGCTGTTGCCGGTGAGATTGTTTATTTTCTTTTTCTTTTCTTTTTTCTATTTGATTTGCACTTGATCTTCTTTGTTTTGTAGGAAAAATCCAATGGCGGAACAACGTTCGTTGAGAGAGCTGAATTTCAACTGTGAATTGCCGCCACTCTGCATTGACTATCCAGCCGTGGATACGTCATACAAGCTGAATTCTGGAGTGATCCGCATGCTGCCAACCTTTCAAGGAGAGTCTAATGAAAATCCTCATGAGCACTTACAAAATTTCTTTATATGGTGTGCTGCAACCACTAGGATGCCGGAAGAACAAGCGAAACTTCGAACTTTTCCTTTAACATTAGAAGGAAAAGCAAGAAGTTGGTTCTTGACTCTGCCATCAAGATCCATAACTTCTTGGAAGGAGATGGAGGCCGTGTTCCTGAACAAATACTTTCCAGAGGCCAAGCGAGCTGATGTACGGAGGAGAATCACAATCTGCCAACAACAACCTGAAGAAAAGTGGCACCAATACTGGGAGAGATACAACCAAATCTGCGCAAGTTGCCCTTACCACAACCTAAGTGAAGCATTGCTGATTCAGAACTTCTACGATGGGCTTCTCTATGAAGATCGCACCTATGTTGATGCTGCTAGTGGAGGAAGCCTAACACTCAAAACCCCTGAAGAAGCAAGGAAGCTGCTCAACACAATGGCTGAAAACATATACCAGTTCAATACCACTAAGGAAAACATGTCAACCACGCCATCAAAGCACGAGAACGAACGATTGAACAACCTAGAAGCAACTGTGACTTCGATAGCTGCTCAACAAGGAGATTTGGTGAAGATGGTTACAAACCTAATGACTATGCTTTCACCGAAGACTATGCAACCACCTTCATGTATACCTCAAGTATGTATGAATGAGCGCATAAATGGGTTGAACAATGCACAAGGATATGGAGTCAATTCAATCGAAGGAACTCAACAGTGGTATGAACAAAAGATGAACTTACCAGATGTTCTGCTTCCACCTTCCATATCGCCACCTCCAGCACCTGCTTTCTCTGCTGCACCACCACCTGATGCCGTGGCCAACGTTCAATCGCCAAGAAGAAAGGGACTTTCGACCAAAAACAAGAGAGGTCAGCGCACTTCACCAGCAACTGCTGCTCAAATTAAAGCAGAAGAGGAATGGATGGAAGAAATGCAAGAGAAGTATGATCCAATACCGTTCCCTCAAAGGTTTGCAATGCAGCTCAATTCACTACGGAATATAGAGGTAAATATTCCATTGCTTGATAAAGTTGTCAGAAGACCCAGGTACGCAAATTTTCTCAAAGAATTATGCATGACTAAGAGTAAGTTTTCAGAAAAATATGCCTGCATGAATGAGAATGTATCTGCTGCATACCAGAGAAAACTGCATCATAAAAGTCATGATATAGGATATTTTTCTATTCCTTGTAAAATAGGAAAGAATCAAATAGAAAAGGCCATGTGTGAATTTGGATCTCCGATTAACATCATGCCTTATTCTGTCTATTCACAATTGAAAATTGAACCCGTGACTAAAATTGATCTGACTATACAATTTGCTGATAGAACTAACATTAAACCTGAGGGTTTAGTTGAAGATGTTTTAGTGCAGATTGGAGATTTTGTTTTTCCTGCAGATTTCTATGTCCTGAAGACGAGTGAAGATGACCTTCATCTACCTCAATTGCCGTTGCTGCTAGGAAGACCTTTTCTTGCCACAGCCAGAACAAAATATGAAGTCCAAGATGGAAAACTCAGCATGGAATTTGATGGGAAACTCATTGAATTCAATATTTATGAAGCCATGAAATCTCCTACTGAGATTCATTCTATCTGTGCCATTGATGCCATCGAAGTTTGTTCAGAACAAGTTCAATCATTTTACCATGAAGATGAACTTGAATTGGTACTTACAAGGAGCCTAGATGAAGAAGAAATCAAGGAAGCAGAAGTCCTAACGCCTGAAAAGATAGTAGAAAAGAAGACATGCAGTGAAGAAAACCAGCTCGATCCACTTCGAAAGATGGAGGTAAACATTCCTTTAGAAGAATCAATGACATCGGAAGAATATATCAAGGTGGACATCCCTCCACCTTCTCCTCCAAGACTTGTCAAGCCAAAAGAAGAGCCACTAAATGATGAGCAACTCGGACATCTCAAGCCAAAAGACACAATCGTGTTGAATTCTGTTGACAACCAGCTTTTGGAACATGAAGATCAAGATTTCTTGGGAATCAACAAACTTATTGAGTCTGAATGCTTTGAAGATATCAAAAATGCGGAAAGGATATCTATGGATCAATTCTTTCTAGAGGACAAGAAGATTTGCCAAGACGAGGACACTTTCCAAAGGCACGAAGATAGTAATGCCAATCAAGAATGCCGAAAGCACCCATTACATCAACCAATCACGGCAGCAAAGATGGCATTGTCATTCCTAAATATTCATGGAGTCGCCCTCAACAAAATTGGTTATTTCTTTCCTTGTCTCTTCTTTTATCTTTCATATTTTTGTGTTCATATTCTTCCAATCTCATCATATTTGCTTTATGCTTTAAAATGGTATGATCCACCCTAACAAAGGGAGAAAAAGAAAAGGAGTCGAGCTAATGACTTTAAACAAGCGTTTGTTAGGAGGCAACCCAATTTTATTTCTTTGCATATTTAATTTTAATTTTTATTTTATTATTTTTAATTTTTACACTAATTTTTTTTCTTTGATTTTGCTTGATAGGAATTTATGAATTTTTCTTCATTGAAAAAAAATTCAAGGATAGGAAAGCGCACCTCTAGCAGCACACCTCTAACATGTTGCACCAAAGGAAGGCTGTGGCTCATGCCAAGCGCACCTCTAGCAGCACACCAGGTGACTCGGCAAAGCAGCCATGCTGTTGCTTCGCAAGGCACCTTGTTGCTGCGCAACAAGGCTACTATAGCAGCCTGTTGCTGCCACGATAGGGGAGCCTTCCGCAAGCAGCGCAAGGCTGCTCGCGAGGATCTGCTGCCGCTGCATAATGGGCAGTAAACAAGCAGCCTGTTGCTACGCGACAGGGCTGTTTCAGCAGCCTGTTGCTGTTGTAACAGAGCGCCCACGCTGCACCAGCATATCGCACGCGCAAGGCCGCACCATCCGGGCTACTTGAGCAGCGCCCTAGGTCGCTAACAGCAGCAAGTAGCTGCTGCCTCTGCGGAGCAAGCCTGTTGCTGCTCCGCGAGGCCGCCTGTCCCAGCGACAAGGCGCCTCCAGCGGGGCGCGACAAGGCTGCTACCGGAGGGCAGCCTGCTGTCGTTGCTGCGTGGTAGCCGTGAGGCAAGGCAACAGCATATCTGGCGCGCCAACAGGCCGATGGCTGCGCCCCAACACCAGCACCTAGCTGCTGCCTCAAGCGGAACCCAACAGCAGCACCTAGCTGCTTCCGTGAGGCAGCTGCTGCCGCTGCTGCGTGAAAGCAGCGCGCATGAGGCCCGCTGTTGCCTCCAAACGATAGGCCATATGGCGGCATCTCAAGCAACCCGCAAATGCCAAGTGAGCTGCTATTCTTCCTTGCACCATAGTCCTATTCTACATAGGATTATACCCCCTAATTGCACAAGGAGATAGATGACTTCCTCCTACAAGGTAATGAATTCCTAGTCAAGGTATGTTTCTAACCTTTTACTCTAACTAAAACTTTCTAAGAATAGGATTTGATCACTATATAAAGTAATCAAGAAAAGGAGAATGAGGAAAAGCTTCACCCATTCCTTGTTCGGTGCAATCAAATTAGTGATCAAATTACTAGCTTAAGAGATGCTTTTAATAACATAATTGGAATTTGGATGACCTCTTCAATTTATTGGAGAAGGCTATTCATAAACCAATTTAGGTTTAGTTTTAAGTTTCTTGTTTTTAGATTTATTTTTATGCATCTTAGGATTAGTTATTTATGCTTTAATTTCAATTTCCTTTATCTTATGTCTTTAATTTTCAAGTTTCATTAATAAACTATCTAGTTTTATTTTCCTATCACTTTAATTTTCTATTGTCTTTTATGATTGAGTGATTATCTTCATCAAGGCCGCCCAGGTATGTTTTCTTGAACCCTGACTCTTTATTTTTGGTAAGATGATATTGCATGCTTTGTTTGATTACTTTACATTGAGGACAATGTGAATTTTAAGTGTGGGGGGGTGAATACTTGATAGGGTTTTTACTTGAATAATTGAGTCATTGATAGT